>OX101811.2:41489420-41629420 GCA_944452925.2 Chrysolina oricalcia
AATTTTTTTCAAAAATTTTTAAAAAAATTTAAAAAAAAAATCTCAAAAAAAGTTTTCGAAAAAAAAAATAAAAAAAAAATGAAAAAAAATTTTAAAAAAAAAATTTCAAAAAAAAAATTTCCAAAAAAAAAATTAAAAAAAAAAAGTTTCAAAAAAATTTAAAAAAAAAAATTTCAAAAAAATTTCAAAAAAAAAATTAAAAAAAAAATTTCGAAAAAAAAAATTTCAAAAAAAAAATTTTTAAAAAAAAATTTAGAAAAAATTTCAAAAAAAAATTTCGAAAAAAAAAATTAAAAAAAAAATTTCCAAAAAAAAATTAAAAAAAAAAATTTCAAAAAAAAAATTCCAACAAAAAAAATTAAAAAAAAAAAAATTTCTAAAAAATTTCAAAAAAAAATTTTCAAAAAAAATTAAAAAAAAATAAAAAAAAAAAAAATTTCGAAAAAAAAAATTTAAAAAAAAATTTTCAAAAAAAAATTTAAAAAAAAAAATTTCCAAAAAAAAAAATTTTTGAAAAAAATTTTTAAAAAAATTTAAAAAAAAATCTCAAAAAAAGTTTTCGAAAAAAAAAATAAAAAAAAAAAAAATTTCAAAAAAAAATTTCAAAAAAAATAAAAAAAAATTTAAAAAAAAAATCGAAAAAAAATTTCGAAAAAAAATTGAAAAAAAAAATATTTCAAAAAAAAATTTCAAAAAAAAAATTCCAAAAAAAAAATAAAAAAAAAAAATTTCAAAAAAAAAATTTTCAAAAAAAATTTTAAAAAAATTTCAAAAATAATTTTCAAAAAAAAATTCGAAAAAAAAAATAAAAAAAAAAAATTTTCAAAAAAAAATTTCAAAAAAAAAATTTCCAAAAAAAAATACAAAATAAAATTTCAAAAAAAATTTTAAAAAAATTTCAAAAAAAAAATTAAAAAAAAAAATTTCGAAAAAAAAAATTAAAAAAAAAAAAATTCAAAAAAAAATTTCAAAAAAAAAAATTAAAAAAAAAAAGTTTCAAAAAAATTTCAAAAAATAAATTTAAAAAAAAAAATTTCAAAAAAATTTCAAAAAAAAATTTTTAAAAAAAAATTTTTAAAAAAAAATTTAAAAAAAATTTCAAAAAAAAAATAAAAAAAAAATATTTCGAAAAAAAAAATTAAAAAAAAATAAAAAAAAAAAATTTCAAAAAAATTTCAAAAAAAAATTTCCAAAAAAAAAATAAAAAAAAAAAATTTCAAAAAAATTCGAAAAAAAATTTCGAAAAAAAAATTGAAAATTTCGAAAAAAAAAAAAAAATTCGAAAACAAATTTCAAAAAAAAAAAAATTCCAAAAAAAAAAATTTTTTTCAAAAATTTTTAAAAAAATTTTTAAAAAAAATCTCAAAAAAAGTTTTCGAAAAAAAAAATAAAAAAAAAAATTTCAAAAAAAATGAAAAAAAATTAAAAAAAAAAATTTCAAAAAAAAAATTTCCAAAAAAAAAATTAAAAAAAAAAAGTTTCAAAAAAATTTCAAAAAAAAAATTTAAAAAAAAAAATTTCAAAAAAATTTCAAAAAAAAAATTAAAAAAAAAAATTCGAAAAAAAAAATTTCAAAAAAAAAATTTTTAAAAAAAAATTTAGAAAAAATTTCAAAAAAAAATTTCGAAAAAAAAAATTAAAAAAAAAATTTCCAAAAAAAAAATAAAAAAAAAAATTTCAAAAAAAATTTCAAAAAAATTTCAAAAAAAAAATTTCGAAAAAAAAAATTTAAAAAAAAAAATTTCAAAAAAAAATTTAATTTCCAAAAAAAAAAATTTTTGAAAAAAATTTTTAAAAAAATTAAAAAAAAAATCTCATAAAAAGTTTTCGAAAAAAAAAATAAAAAAAAAAAATTTCAAAAAAAAAAATTTTTAAAAAAAAATTTTTTAAAAAAAATTTCAAAAAAAAAATAAAAAAAAAATATTTCGAAAAAAAAAATTAAAAAAAAATAAAAAAAAAAAAATTCAAAAAAATTTCAAAAAAAAATTTCCAAAAAAAAAATAAAAAAAAAAAATTTCAAAAAAATTTCAAAAAAAAAATTTTCAAAAAAAATTAATAAAAAATTTCGAAAAAAAAAATTTTAAAAAAAATTTCCAAAAAAAAAATTAAAAAAAAAAATTTCAAAAAAAGTTTTCGAAAAAAAAAATTAAAAAAAAAAAATTTTCAAAAAAAAATTTCAAAAAAAAAATTTTCAAAAAAAATAAAAAAAAAATTTAAAAAAAATCGAAAAAAAATTTCGAAAAAAAATTGAAAAAAAAAAAAATTTCAAAAAAAAATTTCAAAAAAAAAATTCCAAAAAAAAAATAAAAAAAAAAAAATTTCAAAAAAAAAATTTTGAAAAAAAATTTTTAAAAAATTTCAAAAAAAAATTAAAAAAAAAATTTCGAAAAAAAAAATTAAAAAAAAAAATTTCAAAAAAAAAATAAAAAAAAAAAATTTTCAAAGAAAAATTTCAAAAAAAAAATTTCAAAAAAAACTAAAAAAAAAATCGAAAAAATTTTCGAAAAAAAATTTTAAAAAAAAATTCTCAACAAAAATTTTCGAAAAAAAAAATAAAAAAAAAAATTTTCAAAAAAAAATTTAATCTTGAAAAAAAATTTTAAAAAAATTTAAAAAAAAATTCGAAAAAAAATTTTAAAAAAATTTCAAAAAAAAAATTAAAAAAAAAAATTTCGAAAAAAAAAAATTAAAAAAAAATTAAAAAAAAAAAAAAATTTCCAAAAAAAATTTTATAAAAAATTTCGAAAAAAAAAAATTTCAAAAAAAAATTTTAAAAAAAAAATCGGAAAAATTTTCCAAAAAAAAAATTAAAAAAAAAAATTCGAAAAAAAAAATTTAAAAAAAAAATTTCAAAAAAATTTCAAAAAAAAAATTTAAAAAAAAATCGAAAAAAAATTTCGAAAAAAAAATTGAAAAAAAAATTTCCAAAAGAAAATTAAAAAAAAAAAATTTCAAAAAAAAAATTTTTTTGAAAAAATTTAAAAAAAAATTTTTTAAAAAAATTTTTAAAAAATTTCAAAAAAAAAATTAAAAAAAAATTTCGAAAAAAAAAATTTCCAGAAAAAAAATAAAAAAAAAAAAATTTCAAAAAAAATTCAAAAAAAAAATTTCCAAAAAAAAAATAAAAAAAAAAAATTTCAAAAAAATTTTCAAAAAAAATTTAAAAAAAATAAAAAAAAAAAAATTCGAAAAAAAAAATAAAAAAAAAATAAAAAAAAAAATCGAAAAAAAATTTCGAAAAAAAAAATTTCAAAAAAAAAATTTTTAAAAAAAAATTTTAAAAAAATTTAAAAAAAAAATTTCGAAAAAAAAAATTTAAAAAAAAATTTCCGAAAAAAATAAAAAAAAATTTTCAAAAAAAAATTTCAAAAAAAAAAATTTTCAAAAAAAAATAAAAAAAAATTTAAAAAAAAATTCGAAAAAAAATTTCGAAAAAAAAATTGAAAAAAAAAAAATTTTAAAAAAAATTTCGAAAAAAATTTCAAAAAAATAATTTAAAAAAAAATCGAAAAAAAATTTCAAAAAAATTTCAAAAAAAAAATTTTCAAAAAAAATAAATAAAAAAAATTTCGAAAAAAAAAATAAAAAAAAAATTGAAAAAAAAAAAATTTCAAAAAAAAATTTAAAAAAAATTTCCAAAACAAAAAATTTCAAAAAAAAATTAAAAAAAAAACATCGAAAAAATTTTCGAAAAAAAAAATTTAAAAAAAAATTCTCAACAAAAATTTTCGAAATAAAAAATAAAAAAAAAATTTTCAAAAAAATTTTCGAAAAAAAAAATTTCAAAAAAAAATTCGAAAAAAAAATTTAAAAAAAATTTCCAAAAAAAAATTAAAAAAAAAAAATTTCCAAAAAAAAAATAAAAAAAAAAATTTAAAAAAAAAATTTTCAAAAAAAAAATTAAAAAAAAAAAAATTCAAAAAAAAATTTCAAAAAAAAAATTAAAAAAAAAAAGTTTCAAAAAAATTTCAAAAAATAAATTTAAAAAAAAAAATTTCAAAAAAATTTCAAAAAAAAATTTTTAAAAAAAAATTTTTAAAAAAAAATTTAAAAAAAATTTCAAAAAAAAAATAAAAAAAAAATATTTCGAAAAAAAAAATTAAAAAAAAATAAAAAAAAAAAAATTTCAAAAAAATTTCAAAAAAAAATTTCCAAAAAAAAAATAAAAAAAAAAAAATTTCAAAAAAATTCGAAAAAAAATTTCAAAAAAAAAATTTTCAAAAAAAATAAAAAAAAAATTTAAAAAAAATCGAAAAAAAATTTCGAAAAAAAATTGAAAAAAAAAAAATTTCAAAAAAAAATTTCAAAAAAAAAAATTCCAAAAAAAAAATAAAAAAAAAAAATTTCAAAAAAAAAATTTTCAAAAAAAAAATTAAAAAAAAAAAATAAAAAAAAAATTGAAAAAAAAAAAATTTCAAAAAAAAATTTAAAAAAAATTTCCAAAACAAAAAATTTCAAAAAAAAATTAAAAAAAAAACATCGAAAAAATTTTCGAAAAAAAAAATTTAAAAAAAAATTCTCAACAAAAATTTTCGAAATAAAAAATAAAAAAAAAATTTTCAAAAAAATTTTCGAAAAAAAAAATTTCAAAAAAAAATTCGAAAAAAAAATTTAAAAAAAATTTCCAAAAAAAAATTTAAAAAAAAAAATTTCCAAAAAAAAAATAAAAAAAAAAAAATTTCAAAAAAAAAATTTTCAAAAAAAATTTTAAAAAAATTTCAAAAAAAAAATAAAAAAAAAATTTAAAAAAAAAATTTTCAAAAAAAAAATTAAAAAAAAAAAATTCAAAAAAAAAATTTCAAAAAAAAAATTAAAAAAAAAAAGTTTCAAAAAAATTTCAAAAAATAAATTTAAAAAAAAAAATTTCAAAAAAATTTCAAAAAAAAATTTTTAAAAAAAAATTTTTAAAAAAAAATTTAAAAAAAATTTCAAAAAAAAAATAAAAAAAAAATATTTCGAAAAAAAAAATTAAAAAAAAATAAAAAAAAAAAAATTTCAAAAAAATTTCAAAAAAAAATTTCCAAAAAAAAAATGAAAAAAAAAAAATTTCAAAAAAATTCGAAAAAAAATTTCAAAAAAAAAATTTTCAAAAAAAATAAAAAAAAAATTAAAAAAAAATCGAAAAAAAATTTCGAAAAAAAATTGAAAAAAAAAAAATTTCAAAAAAAAATTTCAAAAAAAAAAATTCCAAAAAAAAAATAAAAAAAAAAAATTTCAAAAAAAAAATTTTGAAAAAAAATTTTTAAAAAATTTCAAAAAAAAATTTAAAAAAAAATTTCGAAAAAAAAAATTAAAAAAAAAAATTTCAAAAAAATTTCAAAAAAAAATTTCCAACAAAAAAAATTAAAAAAAAAAATTTCTAAAAAATTTCAAAAAAAAAATTTTCAAAAAAAATTAAAAAAAAAATAAAAAAAAAAATTTCGAAAAAAAAAATAAAAAAAAAATTTAAAAAAAAATTCGAAAAAAAATTTCGAAAAAAAAATTTCCAAAAAAAAAAAATTTTTGAAAAAAATTTTAAAAAAAATCTTTTCGAAAAAAAAAATTAAAAAAAAAAAATTTTCAAAAAAAAATTTCAAAAAAAAATTTTCAAAAAAAATAAAAAAAAAATTTAAAAAAAAATCGAAAAAAATTTCGAAAAAAAATTGAAAAAAAAAAATTTCAAAAAAAAAAATTCCAAAAAAAAAAATTAAAAAAAAAAAATTTCAAAAAAAAATTTTGAAAAAAAATTTTAAAAAAATTTCAAAAAAAAAATTAAAAAAAAAAATTTCGAAAAAAAAAATTAAAAAAAAAAATTTTCAAAAAAAATAAAAAAAAAATTTAAAAAAAAATCGAAAAAAATTTCGAAAAAAAATTGAAAAAAAAAATTTCAAAAAAAAAAATTCCAAAAAAAAAAATTAAAAAAAAAAAAATTTCAAAAAAAAAATTTTGAAAAAAAATTTTAAAAAAATTTCAAAAAAAAAATTAAAAAAAAAAATTTCGAAAAAAAAAATTAAAAAAAAAAATTTCAAAAAAAAAAAAAAAAATTTTTCAAAAAAAAATTTCAAAAAAAAAATTTTCAAAAAAAATTTAAAAAAAAAATCGAAAAAATTTTCGAAAAAAAAATTTAAAATAAAATTCTCAACAAAAATTTTCGAAAAAAAAATTCGAAAAAAAATTTTTAAAAAAATTTCAAAAAAAAATTAAAAAAAAAAATTTCGAAAAAAAAAATTCCAAAAAAAAATAAAAAAAAAAAAATTTCAAAAAAAAAATTTTGAAAAAAAATTTTAAAAAAATTTCAAAAAAAAATTAAAAAAAAAAATTTCGAAAAAAAAAATTCCAAAAAAAAATTAAAAAAAAAAAATTTCAAAAAAAAAATTTTGAAAAAAAATTTTAAAAAAATTTAAAAAAAAAAATTAAAAAAAAAAATTTCGAAAAAAAAAAATAAAAAAAAAAATTTTCAAAAAAAAAATTAAAAAAAAAGATTTTCAAAAAAAAATTTCAAAAAAAAAAATTTCAAAAAAAATTAAAAAAAAATCGAAAAAATTTTCGAAAAAAAAAATTTAAAAAAAAATTCTCAACAAAAATTTTCGAAAAAAAAAATAAAAAAAAAATTTTCAAAAAAAAATTTAATCTTGAAAAAAAATAAAAAAAAAATTTAAAAAAAAATTCGAAAAAAAAATTCAAAAAAAAATTTAAAAAAAAAATTCGAAAATTTTCGAAAAAAAAAAATTCCAAAAAAAAAATTTCAAAAAAAATTTCAAAAAAAAAATTTAAAAAAAAATCGAAAAAAAATTTCGAAAAAAAAATTGAAAAAAAAATTTTCAAAAAAAAATTTCAAAAAAAATTTCAAAAAAAAAATTTCAAAAAAAATTTCAAAAAAAAAATTTAAAAAAAAATCGAAAAAAATTTCCGAAAAAAAAATAAAAAAAAAAAATTTCAAAAAAATTTCAAAAAAAAAATTTCCAAAAAAAAATTAAAAAAAAAAAAATTTCTAAAAAATTTCAAAAAAAAAATTTTCAAAAATAATTGAAAAAAAAAATTTTAAAAAAAATTTCGAAAAAAAAAAATTTCAAAAAAAAATTTTAAAAAAAAATTCGGAAAAATTTTCCAAAAAAAAAAATTAAAAAAAAAATTTCGAAAAAAAAAATTTAAAAAAAAATTTCGAAAAAAAAAATTAAAAAAAAAATTTTCAAAAAAATTTCGAAAAAAAAAATTTCAAAAAAAAAATTTTCAAAAAAAATTTTAAAAAAATTTCAAAAAAAAAATTTAAAAAAAAATCGAAAAAAAATTTCGAAAAAAAAATTGAAAAAAACAAAATTTCAAAAAAAAATTTCAAAAAAAAAATTTCCAAAAAAAAAATTTAAAAAAAAAATTTCAAAAAAATTTCAAAAAAAAAATTTTTAAAAAAAAATTTCAAAAAAAAATAAAAAAAAAAATCTCGAAAAAAATAATTAAAAAAAAAATTTCCAAAAAAAAAATTAAAAAAAAAAATTTCAAAAAAATTTCAAAAAAAAATAAATTTCCGAAAAAAAATTAAAAAAAAAAATTTCAAAAAAATTTCAAAAAAAAAATTTTCAAAAAAAATAAAAAAAAAATTTCGAAAAAAAAAATAAAAAAAAAATTTAAAAAAAAATTCGAAAAAAAATTTCGAAAAAAAAAATTTCAAAAAAAAAATTTTCAAAAAAAATTTCAAAAAAAAAATTTAAAAAAATCGAAAAAAAATTTCGAAAAAAAAATTGAAAAAAAAAAATTTTCAAAAAAAAATTAAAAAAAAAAAATTTCAAAAAAAATTTCAAAAAAAAAATTAAAAAAAAAAATTTCGAAAAAAAAAATTAAAAAAAAAATTTCCAAAAAAAAAAAAAAATTCAAAAAAATAAAAAAAAAATTTTTCAAAAAAAATTTAAAAAAAATAAAAAAAAAATTTTTCGAAAAAAAAAATAAAAAAAAAATTAAAAAAAAAATTCGAAAAAAAATTTCGAAAAAAAAAATTTCAAAAAAAAAATTTTTAAAAAAAAATTTTAAAAAAATTTCAAAAAAAAATTTCGAAAAAAAAAATTAAAAAAAAAATTTCCGAAAAAAAAATAAAAAAAAAATTTTTCAAAATTTCAAAAAAAAAATTTCCAAAAAAAAAAATTTCAAAAAAAAATTTCCAAAATAAAATAAAAAAAAAATTTTAAATAAAATTCGAAAAAAAATTTCGAAAAAAAAATTGAAAAAAAAAATTTTAAAAAAAATTTCGAAAAAAATTTCAAAAAAAAAATTTTAAAAAAAATCGAAAAAAAATTTCAAAAAAATTTCAAAAAAAAAATTTTCAAAAAAAATTAAAAAAAAATAAAAAAAATTTCGAAAAAAAAAAAAAAAAAAAAATTCGAAAACAAATTTCAAAAAAAAAAATTTCCAGAAAAAAAAATTTTTGAAAAAAATTTTTAAAAAAATTAAAAAAAAATCTCAAAAAAAGTTTTCGAAAAAAAAAATGAAAAAAAAAAAATTTTCAAAAAAAAATTTCAAAAAAAATAAAAAAAAATTTTAAAAAAAATCGAAAAAAAATTTCAAAAAAATTTCAAAAAAAAAAATTTTCAAAAAAAATTTAAAAAAAATAAAAAAAAAATTTCGAAAAAAAAAAAAAAAAAAAATTCGAAAACAAATTTCAAAAAAAAAAAATTCCAAAAAAAAAAATTTTTTTCAAAAATTTTTAAAAAAATTTTAAAAAAAAATCTCAAAAAAAGTTTTCGAAAAAAAAAATAAAAAAAAAATGAAAAAAAATTTTTAAAAAAAAATTTCAAAAAAAAAATTTCCAAAAAAAAAATTAAAAAAAAAAAGTTTCAAAAAAATTTAAAAAAAAAAATTTCAAAAAAATTTCAAAAAAAAAATTAAAAAAAAAATTTCGAAAAAAAAAATTTCAAAAAATCAATTTTTAAAAAAAAATTTAGAAAAAATTTCAAAAAAATATTTCGAAAAAAAAAATTAAAAAAAAAATTTCCAAAAAAAAATTAAAAAAAAAAATTTCAAAAAAAAAATTCCAACAAAAAAAATTAAAAAAAAAAAAATTTCTAAAAAATTTCAAAAAAAAAATTAAAAAAAAAATTTCGAAAAAAAAAATTTCAAAAAATCAATTTTTAAAAAAAAATTTAGAAAAAATTTCAAAAAAAAATTTCGAAAAAAAAAATTAAAAAAAAAATTTCCAAAAAAAAATTAAAAAAAAAAATTTCAAAAAAAAAATTCCAACAAAAAAAATTAAAAAAAAAAAAATTTCTAAAAAATTTCAAAAAAAAAATTTTCAAAAAAAATTAAAAAAAAATAAAAAAAAAAAAAATTTCGAAAAAAAAAATTTAAAAAAAAATTTTCAAAAAAAAATTTAAAAAAAAAAATTTCCAAAAAAAAAAATTTTTGAAAAAAATTTTTAAAAAAATTTAAAAAAAAATCTCAAAAAAAGTTTTCGAAAAAAAAAATAAAAAAAAAAAAATTTTCAAAAAAAAATTTCAAAAAAAATAAAAAAAAATTTAAAAAAAAAATCGAAAAAAAATTTCGAAAAAAAAATTGAAAAAAAAAATATTTCAAAAAAAAATTTCAAAAAAAAAATTCCAAAAAAAAAATAAAAAAAAAAAAATTTCAAAAAAAAAATTTTCAAAAAAAATTTTAAAAAAATTTCAAAAATAATTTTCAAAAAAAAATTCGAAAAAAAAATAAAAAAAAAAAAATTTCAAAAAAAAATTTCAAAAAAAAAATTTCCAAAAAAAAATACAAAATAAAATTTCAAAAAAAATTTTAAAAAAATTTCAAAAAAAAAATTAAAAAAAAAAATTTCGAAAAAAAAAATTTAAAAAAAAAAAATTCAAAAAAAAATTTCAAAAAAAAAAATTAAAAAAAAAAAGTTTCAAAAAAATTTCAAAAAATAAATTTAAAAAAAAAAATTTCAAAAAAATTTCAAAAAAAAATTTTTAAAAAAAAATTTTTAAAAAAAAATTTAAAAAAAATTTCAAAAAAAAAATAAAAAAAAAATATTTCGAAAAAAAAAATTAAAAAAAAATAAAAAAAAAAAAATTTCAAAAAAATTTCAAAAAAAAATTTCCAAAAAAAAAATAAAAAAAAAAAATTTCAAAAAAATTCGAAAAAAAATTTCGAAAAAAAAATTGAAAATTTCGAAAAAAAAAAAAATTCGAAAACAAATTTCAAAAAAAAAAAAATTCCAAAAAAAAAAATTTTTTTCAAAAATTTTTAAAAAAATTTTAAAAAAAAATCTCAAAAAAAGTTTTCGAAAAAAAAAATAAAAAAAAAAATTTCAAAAAAAATGAAAAAAAATTAAAAAAAAAAATTTCGAAAAAAAAAAATTAAAAAAAAATTAAAAAAAAAAAAAAATTTCCAAAAAAAATTTTATAAAAAATTTCGAAAAAAAAAAATTTCAAAAAAAAATTTTAAAAAAAAAATCGGAAAAATTTTCCAAAAAAAAAATTAAAAAAAAAAATTCGAAAAAAAAAATTTAAAAAAAAAATTTCAAAAAAATTTCAAAAAAAAAATTTAAAAAAAAATCGAAAAAAAATTTCGAAAAAAAAATTGAAAAAAAAATTTCCAAAAGAAAATTAAAAAAAAAAAATTTCAAAAAAAAAATTTTTTTGAAAAAATTTAAAAAAAAATTTTTTAAAAAAATTTTTAAAAAATTTCAAAAAAAAAATTAAAAAAAAATTTCGAAAAAAAAAATTTCCAGAAAAAAAATAAAAAAAAAAAAATTTCAAAAAAAATTCAAAAAAAAAATTTCCAAAAAAAAAATAAAAAAAAAAAATTTCAAAAAAATTTTCAAAAAAAATTTAAAAAAAATAAAAAAAAAAAAATTCGAAAAAAAAAATAAAAAAAAAATAAAAAAAAAAATCGAAAAAAAATTTCGAAAAAAAAAATTTCAAAAAAAAAATTTTTAAAAAAAAATTTTAAAAAAATTTAAAAAAAAAATTTCGAAAAAAAAAATTTAAAAAAAAATTTCCGAAAAAAATAAAAAAAAATTTTCAAAAAAAAATTTCAAAAAAAAAAATTTTCAAAAAAAAATAAAAAAAAATTTAAAAAAAAATTCGAAAAAAAATTTCGAAAAAAAAATTGAAAAAAAAAAAATTTTAAAAAAAATTTCGAAAAAAATTTCAAAAAAATAATTTAAAAAAAAATCGAAAAAAAATTTCAAAAAAATTTCAAAAAAAAAATTTTCAAAAAAAATAAATAAAAAAAATTTCGAAAAAAAAAATAAAAAAAAAATTGAAAAAAAAAAAATTTCAAAAAAAAAT
Organism: Chrysolina oricalcia; assembly: GCA_944452925.2. NCBI lineage: Eukaryota > Metazoa > Arthropoda > Insecta > Coleoptera > Chrysomelidae > Chrysolina > Chrysolina oricalcia. The sequence goes on from OX101811.2 coordinate 41,500,664, forward strand.
TTAAAAAAAATTTCCAAAACAAAAAATTTCAAAAAAAAATTAAAAAAAAAACATCGAAAAAATTTTCGAAAAAAAAAATTTAAAAAAAAATTCTCAACAAAAATTTTCGAAATAAAAAATAAAAAAAAAATTTTCAAAAAAATTTTCGAAAAAAAAAATTTCAAAAAAAAATTCGAAAAAAAAATTTAAAAAAAATTTCCAAAAAAAAATTAAAAAAAAAAAATTTCCAAAAAAAAAATAAAAAAAAAAATTTAAAAAAAAAATTTTCAAAAAAAAAATTAAAAAAAAAAAAATTCAAAAAAAAATTTCAAAAAAAAAATTAAAAAAAAAAAGTTTCAAAAAAATTTCAAAAAATAAATTTAAAAAAAAAAATTTCAAAAAAATTTCAAAAAAAAATTTTTAAAAAAAAATTTTTAAAAAAAAATTTAAAAAAAATTTCAAAAAAAAAATAAAAAAAAAATATTTCGAAAAAAAAAATTAAAAAAAAATAAAAAAAAAAAAATTTCAAAAAAATTTCAAAAAAAAATTTCCAAAAAAAAAATAAAAAAAAAAAAATTTCAAAAAAATTCGAAAAAAAATTTCAAAAAAAAAATTTTCAAAAAAAATAAAAAAAAAATTTAAAAAAAATCGAAAAAAAATTTCGAAAAAAAATTGAAAAAAAAAAAATTTCAAAAAAAAATTTCAAAAAAAAAAATTCCAAAAAAAAAATAAAAAAAAAAAATTTCAAAAAAAAAATTTTCAAAAAAAAAATTAAAAAAAAAAAATAAAAAAAAAATTGAAAAAAAAAAAATTTCAAAAAAAAATTTAAAAAAAATTTCCAAAACAAAAAATTTCAAAAAAAAATTAAAAAAAAAACATCGAAAAAATTTTCGAAAAAAAAAATTTAAAAAAAAATTCTCAACAAAAATTTTCGAAATAAAAAATAAAAAAAAAATTTTCAAAAAAATTTTCGAAAAAAAAAATTTCAAAAAAAAATTCGAAAAAAAAATTTAAAAAAAATTTCCAAAAAAAAATTTAAAAAAAAAAATTTCCAAAAAAAAAATAAAAAAAAAAAAATTTCAAAAAAAAAATTTTCAAAAAAAATTTTAAAAAAATTTCAAAAAAAAAATAAAAAAAAAATTTAAAAAAAAAATTTTCAAAAAAAAAATTAAAAAAAAAAAATTCAAAAAAAAAATTTCAAAAAAAAAATTAAAAAAAAAAAGTTTCAAAAAAATTTCAAAAAATAAATTTAAAAAAAAAAATTTCAAAAAAATTTCAAAAAAAAATTTTTAAAAAAAAATTTTTAAAAAAAAATTTAAAAAAAATTTCAAAAAAAAAATAAAAAAAAAATATTTCGAAAAAAAAAATTAAAAAAAAATAAAAAAAAAAAAATTTCAAAAAAATTTCAAAAAAAAATTTCCAAAAAAAAAATGAAAAAAAAAAAATTTCAAAAAAATTCGAAAAAAAATTTCAAAAAAAAAATTTTCAAAAAAAATAAAAAAAAAATTAAAAAAAAATCGAAAAAAAATTTCGAAAAAAAATTGAAAAAAAAAAAATTTCAAAAAAAAATTTCAAAAAAAAAAATTCCAAAAAAAAAATAAAAAAAAAAAATTTCAAAAAAAAAATTTTGAAAAAAAATTTTTAAAAAATTTCAAAAAAAAATTTAAAAAAAAAAATTTCCAAAAAAAAAAATTTTTGAAAAAAATTTTTAAAAAAATTTAAAAAAAAATCTCAAAAAAAGTTTTCGAAAAAAAAAATAAAAAAAAAAAAATTTTCAAAAAAAAATTTCAAAAAAAATAAAAAAAAATTTAAAAAAAAAATCGAAAAAAAATTTCGAAAAAAAAATTGAAAAAAAAAATATTTCAAAAAAAAATTTCAAAAAAAAAATTCCAAAAAAAAAATAAAAAAAAAAAAATTTCAAAAAAAAAATTTTCAAAAAAAATTTTAAAAAAATTTCAAAAATAATTTTCAAAAAAAAATTCGAAAAAAAAATAAAAAAAAAAAAATTTCAAAAAAAAATTTCAAAAAAAAAATTTCCAAAAAAAAATACAAAATAAAATTTCAAAAAAAATTTTAAAAAAATTTCAAAAAAAAAATTAAAAAAAAAAATTTCGAAAAAAAAAATTTAAAAAAAAAAAATTCAAAAAAAAATTTCAAAAAAAAAAATTAAAAAAAAAAAGTTTCAAAAAAATTTCAAAAAATAAATTTAAAAAAAAAAATTTCAAAAAAATTTCAAAAAAAAATTTTTAAAAAAAAATTTTTAAAAAAAAATTTAAAAAAAATTTCAAAAAAAAAATAAAAAAAAAATATTTCGAAAAAAAAAATTAAAAAAAAATAAAAAAAAAAAAATTTCAAAAAAATTTCAAAAAAAAATTTCCAAAAAAAAAATAAAAAAAAAAAATTTCAAAAAAATTCGAAAAAAAATTTCGAAAAAAAAATTGAAAATTTCGAAAAAAAAAAAAATTCGAAAACAAATTTCAAAAAAAAAAAAATTCCAAAAAAAAAAATTTTTTTCAAAAATTTTTAAAAAAATTTTAAAAAAAAATCTCAAAAAAAGTTTTCGAAAAAAAAAATAAAAAAAAAAATTTCAAAAAAAATGAAAAAAAATTAAAAAAAAAAATTTCGAAAAAAAAAAATTAAAAAAAAATTAAAAAAAAAAAAAAATTTCCAAAAAAAATTTTATAAAAAATTTCGAAAAAAAAAAATTTCAAAAAAAAATTTTAAAAAAAAAATCGGAAAAATTTTCCAAAAAAAAAATTAAAAAAAAAAATTCGAAAAAAAAAATTTAAAAAAAAAATTTCAAAAAAATTTCAAAAAAAAAATTTAAAAAAAAATCGAAAAAAAATTTCGAAAAAAAAATTGAAAAAAAAATTTCCAAAAGAAAATTAAAAAAAAAAAATTTCAAAAAAAAAATTTTTTTGAAAAAATTTAAAAAAAAATTTTTTAAAAAAATTTTTAAAAAATTTCAAAAAAAAAATTAAAAAAAAATTTCGAAAAAAAAAATTTCCAGAAAAAAAATAAAAAAAAAAAAATTTCAAAAAAAATTCAAAAAAAAAATTTCCAAAAAAAAAATAAAAAAAAAAAATTTCAAAAAAATTTTCAAAAAAAATTTAAAAAAAATAAAAAAAAAAAAATTCGAAAAAAAAAATAAAAAAAAAATAAAAAAAAAAATCGAAAAAAAATTTCGAAAAAAAAAATTTCAAAAAAAAAATTTTTAAAAAAAAATTTTAAAAAAATTTAAAAAAAAAATTTCGAAAAAAAAAATTTAAAAAAAAATTTCCGAAAAAAATAAAAAAAAATTTTCAAAAAAAAATTTCAAAAAAAAAAATTTTCAAAAAAAAATAAAAAAAAATTTAAAAAAAAATTCGAAAAAAAATTTCGAAAAAAAAATTGAAAAAAAAAAAATTTTAAAAAAAATTTCGAAAAAAATTTCAAAAAAATAATTTAAAAAAAAATCGAAAAAAAATTTCAAAAAAATTTCAAAAAAAAAATTTTCAAAAAAAATAAATAAAAAAAATTTCGAAAAAAAAAATAAAAAAAAAATTGAAAAAAAAAAAATTTCAAAAAAAAATTTAAAAAAAATTTCCAAAACAAAAAATTTCAAAAAAAAATTAAAAAAAAAACATCGAAAAAATTTTCGAAAAAAAAAATTTAAAAAAAAATTCTCAACAAAAATTTTCGAAATAAAAAATAAAAAAAAAATTTTCAAAAAAATTTTCGAAAAAAAAAATTTCAAAAAAAAATTCGAAAAAAAAATTTAAAAAAAATTTCCAAAAAAAAATTAAAAAAAAAAAATTTCCAAAAAAAAAATAAAAAAAAAAATTTAAAAAAAAAATTTTCAAAAAAAAAATTAAAAAAAAAAAAATTCAAAAAAAAATTTCAAAAAAAAAATTAAAAAAAAAAAGTTTCAAAAAAATTTCAAAAAATAAATTTAAAAAAAAAAATTTCAAAAAAATTTCAAAAAAAAATTTTTAAAAAAAAATTTTTAAAAAAAAATTTAAAAAAAATTTCAAAAAAAAAATAAAAAAAAAATATTTCGAAAAAAAAAATTAAAAAAAAATAAAAAAAAAAAAATTTCAAAAAAATTTCAAAAAAAAATTTCCAAAAAAAAAATAAAAAAAAAAAAATTTCAAAAAAATTCGAAAAAAAATTTCAAAAAAAAAATTTTCAAAAAAAATAAAAAAAAAATTTAAAAAAAATCGAAAAAAAATTTCGAAAAAAAATTGAAAAAAAAAAAATTTCAAAAAAAAATTTCAAAAAAAAAAATTCCAAAAAAAAAATAAAAAAAAAAAATTTCAAAAAAAAAATTTTCAAAAAAAAAATTAAAAAAAAAAAATAAAAAAAAAATTGAAAAAAAAAAAATTTCAAAAAAAAATTTAAAAAAAATTTCCAAAACAAAAAATTTCAAAAAAAAATTAAAAAAAAAACATCGAAAAAATTTTCGAAAAAAAAAATTTAAAAAAAAATTCTCAACAAAAATTTTCGAAATAAAAAATAAAAAAAAAATTTTCAAAAAAATTTTCGAAAAAAAAAATTTCAAAAAAAAATTCGAAAAAAAAATTTAAAAAAAATTTCCAAAAAAAAATTTAAAAAAAAAAATTTCCAAAAAAAAAATAAAAAAAAAAAAATTTCAAAAAAAAAATTTTCAAAAAAAATTTTAAAAAAATTTCAAAAAAAAAATAAAAAAAAAATTTAAAAAAAAAATTTTCAAAAAAAAAATTAAAAAAAAAAAATTCAAAAAAAAAATTTCAAAAAAAAAATTAAAAAAAAAAAGTTTCAAAAAAATTTCAAAAAATAAATTTAAAAAAAAAAATTTCAAAAAAATTTCAAAAAAAAATTTTTAAAAAAAAATTTTTAAAAAAAAATTTAAAAAAAATTTCAAAAAAAAAATAAAAAAAAAATATTTCGAAAAAAAAAATTAAAAAAAAATAAAAAAAAAAAAATTTCAAAAAAATTTCAAAAAAAAATTTCCAAAAAAAAAATGAAAAAAAAAAAATTTCAAAAAAATTCGAAAAAAAATTTCAAAAAAAAAATTTTCAAAAAAAATAAAAAAAAAATTAAAAAAAAATCGAAAAAAAATTTCGAAAAAAAATTGAAAAAAAAAAAATTTCAAAAAAAAATTTCAAAAAAAAAAATTCCAAAAAAAAAATAAAAAAAAAAAATTTCAAAAAAAAAATTTTGAAAAAAAATTTTTAAAAAATTTCAAAAAAAAATTTAAAAAAAAATTTCGAAAAAAAAAATTAAAAAAAAAAATTTCAAAAAAATTTCAAAAAAAAATTTCCAACAAAAAAAATTAAAAAAAAAAATTTCTAAAAAATTTCAAAAAAAAAATTTTCAAAAAAAATTAAAAAAAAAATAAAAAAAAAAATTTCGAAAAAAAAAATAAAAAAAAAATTTAAAAAAAAATTCGAAAAAAAATTTCGAAAAAAAAATTTCCAAAAAAAAAAAATTTTTGAAAAAAATTTTAAAAAAAATCTTTTCGAAAAAAAAAATTAAAAAAAAAAAATTTTCAAAAAAAAATTTCAAAAAAAAATTTTCAAAAAAAATAAAAAAAAAATTTAAAAAAAAATCGAAAAAAATTTCGAAAAAAAATTGAAAAAAAAAAATTTCAAAAAAAAAAATTCCAAAAAAAAAAATTAAAAAAAAAAAATTTCAAAAAAAAATTTTGAAAAAAAATTTTAAAAAAATTTCAAAAAAAAAATTAAAAAAAAAAATTTCGAAAAAAAAAATTAAAAAAAAAAATTTTCAAAAAAAATAAAAAAAAAATTTAAAAAAAAATCGAAAAAAATTTCGAAAAAAAATTGAAAAAAAAAATTTCAAAAAAAAAAATTCCAAAAAAAAAAATTAAAAAAAAAAAAATTTCAAAAAAAAAATTTTGAAAAAAAATTTTAAAAAAATTTCAAAAAAAAAATTAAAAAAAAAAATTTCGAAAAAAAAAATTAAAAAAAAAAATTTCAAAAAAAAAAAAAAAAATTTTTCAAAAAAAAATTTCAAAAAAAAAATTTTCAAAAAAAATTTAAAAAAAAAATCGAAAAAATTTTCGAAAAAAAAATTTAAAATAAAATTCTCAACAAAAATTTTCGAAAAAAAAATTCGAAAAAAAATTTTTAAAAAAATTTCAAAAAAAAATTAAAAAAAAAAATTTCGAAAAAAAAAATTCCAAAAAAAAATAAAAAAAAAAAAATTTCAAAAAAAAAATTTTGAAAAAAAATTTTAAAAAAATTTCAAAAAAAAATTAAAAAAAAAAATTTCGAAAAAAAAAATTCCAAAAAAAAATTAAAAAAAAAAAATTTCAAAAAAAAAATTTTGAAAAAAAATTTTAAAAAAATTTAAAAAAAAAAATTAAAAAAAAAAATTTCGAAAAAAAAAAATAAAAAAAAAAATTTTCAAAAAAAAAATTAAAAAAAAAGATTTTCAAAAAAAAATTTCAAAAAAAAAAATTTCAAAAAAAATTAAAAAAAAATCGAAAAAATTTTCGAAAAAAAAAATTTAAAAAAAAATTCTCAACAAAAATTTTCGAAAAAAAAAATAAAAAAAAAATTTTCAAAAAAAAATTTAATCTTGAAAAAAAATAAAAAAAAAATTTAAAAAAAAATTCGAAAAAAAAATTCAAAAAAAAATTTAAAAAAAAAATTCGAAAATTTTCGAAAAAAAAAAATTCCAAAAAAAAAATTTCAAAAAAAATTTCAAAAAAAAAATTTAAAAAAAAATCGAAAAAAAATTTCGAAAAAAAAATTGAAAAAAAAATTTTCAAAAAAAAATTTCAAAAAAAATTTCAAAAAAAAAATTTCAAAAAAAATTTCAAAAAAAAAATTTAAAAAAAAATCGAAAAAAATTTCCGAAAAAAAAATAAAAAAAAAAAATTTCAAAAAAATTTCAAAAAAAAAATTTCCAAAAAAAAATTAAAAAAAAAAAAATTTCTAAAAAATTTCAAAAAAAAAATTTTCAAAAATAATTGAAAAAAAAAATTTTAAAAAAAATTTCGAAAAAAAAAAATTTCAAAAAAAAATTTTAAAAAAAAATTCGGAAAAATTTTCCAAAAAAAAAAATTAAAAAAAAAATTTCGAAAAAAAAAATTTAAAAAAAAATTTCGAAAAAAAAAATTAAAAAAAAAATTTTCAAAAAAATTTCGAAAAAAAAAATTTCAAAAAAAAAATTTTCAAAAAAAATTTTAAAAAAATTTCAAAAAAAAAATTTAAAAAAAAATCGAAAAAAAATTTCGAAAAAAAAATTGAAAAAAACAAAATTTCAAAAAAAAATTTCAAAAAAAAAATTTCCAAAAAAAAAATTTAAAAAAAAAATTTCAAAAAAATTTCAAAAAAAAAATTTTTAAAAAAAAATTTCAAAAAAAAATAAAAAAAAAAATCTCGAAAAAAATAATTAAAAAAAAAATTTCCAAAAAAAAAATTAAAAAAAAAAATTTCAAAAAAATTTCAAAAAAAAATAAATTTCCGAAAAAAAATTAAAAAAAAAAATTTCAAAAAAATTTCAAAAAAAAAATTTTCAAAAAAAATAAAAAAAAAATTTCGAAAAAAAAAATAAAAAAAAAATTTAAAAAAAAATTCGAAAAAAAATTTCGAAAAAAAAAATTTCAAAAAAAAAATTTTCAAAAAAAATTTCAAAAAAAAAATTTAAAAAAATCGAAAAAAAATTTCGAAAAAAAAATTGAAAAAAAAAAATTTTCAAAAAAAAATTAAAAAAAAAAAATTTCAAAAAAAATTTCAAAAAAAAAATTAAAAAAAAAAATTTCGAAAAAAAAAATTAAAAAAAAAATTTCCAAAAAAAAAAAAAAATTCAAAAAAATAAAAAAAAAATTTTTCAAAAAAAATTTAAAAAAAATAAAAAAAAAATTTTTCGAAAAAAAAAATAAAAAAAAAATTAAAAAAAAAATTCGAAAAAAAATTTCGAAAAAAAAAATTTCAAAAAAAAAATTTTTAAAAAAAAATTTTAAAAAAATTTCAAAAAAAAATTTCGAAAAAAAAAATTAAAAAAAAAATTTCCGAAAAAAAAATAAAAAAAAAATTTTTCAAAATTTCAAAAAAAAAATTTCCAAAAAAAAAAATTTCAAAAAAAAATTTCCAAAATAAAATAAAAAAAAAATTTTAAATAAAATTCGAAAAAAAATTTCGAAAAAAAAATTGAAAAAAAAAATTTTAAAAAAAATTTCGAAAAAAATTTCAAAAAAAAAATTTTAAAAAAAATCGAAAAAAAATTTCAAAAAAATTTCAAAAAAAAAATTTTCAAAAAAAATTAAAAAAAAATAAAAAAAATTTCGAAAAAAAAAAAAAAAAAAAAATTCGAAAACAAATTTCAAAAAAAAAAATTTCCAGAAAAAAAAATTTTTGAAAAAAATTTTTAAAAAAATTAAAAAAAAATCTCAAAAAAAGTTTTCGAAAAAAAAAATGAAAAAAAAAAAATTTTCAAAAAAAAATTTCAAAAAAAATAAAAAAAAATTTTAAAAAAAATCGAAAAAAAATTTCAAAAAAATTTCAAAAAAAAAAATTTTCAAAAAAAATTTAAAAAAAATAAAAAAAAAATTTCGAAAAAAAAAAAAAAAAAAAATTCGAAAACAAATTTCAAAAAAAAAAAATTCCAAAAAAAAAAATTTTTTTCAAAAATTTTTAAAAAAATTTTAAAAAAAAATCTCAAAAAAAGTTTTCGAAAAAAAAAATAAAAAAAAAATGAAAAAAAATTTTTAAAAAAAAATTTCAAAAAAAAAATTTCCAAAAAAAAAATTAAAAAAAAAAAGTTTCAAAAAAATTTAAAAAAAAAAATTTCAAAAAAATTTCAAAAAAAAAATTAAAAAAAAAATTTCGAAAAAAAAAATTTCAAAAAATCAATTTTTAAAAAAAAATTTAGAAAAAATTTCAAAAAAATATTTCGAAAAAAAAAATTAAAAAAAAAATTTCCAAAAAAAAATTAAAAAAAAAAATTTCAAAAAAAAAATTCCAACAAAAAAAATTAAAAAAAAAAAAATTTCTAAAAAATTTCAAAAAAAAAATTAAAAAAAAAATTTCGAAAAAAAAAATTTCAAAAAATCAATTTTTAAAAAAAAATTTAGAAAAAATTTCAAAAAAAAATTTCGAAAAAAAAAATTAAAAAAAAAATTTCCAAAAAAAAATTAAAAAAAAAAATTTCAAAAAAAAAATTCCAACAAAAAAAATTAAAAAAAAAAAATTTCTAAAAAATTTCAAAAAAAAAATTTTCAAAAAAAATTAAAAAAAAATAAAAAAAAAAAAAATTTCGAAAAAAAAAATTTAAAAAAAAATTTTCAAAAAAAAATTTAAAAAAAAAAATTTCCAAAAAAAAAAATTTTTGAAAAAAATTTTTAAAAAAATTTAAAAAAAAATCTCAAAAAAAGTTTTCGAAAAAAAAAATAAAAAAAAAAAAATTTTCAAAAAAAAATTTCAAAAAAAATAAAAAAAAATTTAAAAAAAAAATCGAAAAAAAATTTCGAAAAAAAAATTGAAAAAAAAAATATTTCAAAAAAAAATTTCAAAAAAAAAATTCCAAAAAAAAAATAAAAAAAAAAAAATTTCAAAAAAAAAATTTTCAAAAAAAAATTCGAAAAAAAAATAAAAAAAAAAAAATTTCAAAAAAAAATTTCAAAAAAAAAATTTCCAAAAAAAAATACAAAATAAAATTTCAAAAAAAATTTTAAAAAAATTTCAAAAAAAAAATTAAAAAAAAAAATTTCGAAAAAAAAAATTTAAAAAAAAAAAATTCAAAAAAAAATTTCAAAAAAAAAAATTAAAAAAAAAAAGTTTCAAAAAAATTTCAAAAAATAAATTTAAAAAAAAAAATTTCAAAAAAATTTCAAAAAAAAATTTTTAAAAAAAAATTTTTAAAAAAAAATTTAAAAAAAATTTCAAAAAAAAAATAAAAAAAAAATATTTCGAAAAAAAAAATTAAAAAAAAATAAAAAAAAAAAAATTTCAAAAAAATTTCAAAAAAAAATTTCCAAAAAAAAAATAAAAAAAAAAAATTTCAAAAAAATTCGAAAAAAAATTTCGAAAAAAAAATTGAAAATTTCGAAAAAAAAAAAAATTCGAAAACAAATTTCAAAAAAAAAAAAATTCCAAAAAAAAAAATTTTTTTCAAAAATTTTTAAAAAAATTTTAAAAAAAAATCTCAAAAAAAGTTTTCGAAAAAAAAAATAAAAAAAAAAATTTCAAAAAAAATGAAAAAAAATTAAAAAAAAAATTTCAAAAAAAAAATTTCCAAAAAAAAAATTAAAAAAAAAAAGTTTCAAAAAAATTTCAAAAAAAAAATTTAAAAAAAAAAATTTCAAAAAAATTTCAAAAAAAAAATTAAAAAAAAAAATTCGAAAAAAAAAATTTCAAAAAAAAAATTTTTAAAAAAAAATTTAGAAAAAATTTCAAAAAAAAATTTCGAAAAAAAAAATTAAAAAAAAAATTTCCAAAAAAAAAATAAAAAAAAAAAATTTCAAAAAAAATTTCAAAAAAATTTCAAAAAAAAAATTTCGAAAAAAAAAATTTAAAAAAAAAAATTTCAAAAAAAAATTTAATTTCCAAAAAAAAAAATTTTTGAAAAAAATTTTTAAAAAAATTAAAAAAAAAATCTCAAAAAAAGTTTTCGAAAAAAAAAATAAAAAAAAAAAATTTCAAAAAAAAAAATTTTTAAAAAAAAATTTTTTAAAAAAAATTTAAAAAAAATTTCAAAAAAAAAATAAAAAAAAAATATTTCGAAAAAAAAAATTAAAAAAAAATAAAAAAAAAAAATTTCAAAAAAATTTCAAAAAAAAATTTCCAAAAAAAAAATAAAAAAAAAAAATTTCAAAAAAATTTCAAAAAAAAAATTTTCAAAAAAAATTAATAAAAAATTTCGAAAAAAAAAATTTTAAAAAAAATTTCCAAAAAAAAAATTAAAAAAAAAAATTTCAAAAAAAGTTTTCGAAAAAAAAAATTAAAAAAAAAAAATTTTCAAAAAAAAATTTCAAAAAAAAAATTTTCAAAAAAAATAAAAAAAAAATTTAAAAAAAATCGAAAAAAAATTTCGAAAAAAAATTGAAAAAAAAAAAAATTTCAAAAAAAAATTTCAAAAAAAAAATTCCAAAAAAAAAATAAAAAAAAAAAATTTCAAAAAAAAAATTTTGAAAAAAAATTTTTAAAAAATTTCAAAAAAAAATTAAAAAAAAAATTTCGAAAAAAAAAATTAAAAAAAAAAATTTCAAAAAAAAAATAAAAAAAAAAAATTTTCAAAGAAAAATTTCAAAAAAAAAATTTCAAAAAAAACTAAAAAAAAAATCGAAAAAATTTTCGAAAAAAAATTTTAAAAAAAAATTCTCAACAAAAATTTTCGAAAAAAAAAATAAAAAAAAAAATTTTCAAAAAAAAATTTAATCTTGAAAAAAAATTTTAAAAAAATTTTTAAAAAAATTCGAAAAAAAATTTTAAAAAAATTTCAAAAAAAAAATTAAAAAAAAAAATTTCGAAAAAAAAAATTAAAAAAAAATTAAAAAAAAAAAAAAAAAAAAATTTCCAAAAAAAATTTTATAAAAAATTTCGAAAAAAAAAAATTTCAAAAAAAAATTTTAAAAAAAAAATCGGAAAAATTTTCCAAAAAAAAAATTAAAAAAAAAAATTCGAAAAAAAAAATTTAAAAAAAAAATTTCAAAAAAATTTCAAAAAAAAAATTTAAAAAAAAATCGAAAAAAAATTTCGAAAAAAAAATGAAAAAAAAATTTCCAAAAAAAAATTAAAAAAAAAAAATTTCAAAAAAAAAATTTTTTTGAAAAAATTTAAAAAAAATTTTTTTAAAAAAATTTTTAAAAAATTTCAAAAAAAAAATTAAAAAAAAATTTCGAAAAAAAAAATTAAAAAAAAAATTTCCAGAAAAAAAATAAAAAAAAAAAAATTTCAAAAAAAATTCAAAAAAAAATTTTCCAAAAAAAAAATAAAAAAAAAAAATTTCAAAAAAATTTTCAAAAAAAATTTAAAAAAAATAAAAAAAAAAATTCGAAAAAAAAAATAAAAAAAAAAATAAAAAAAAAAATCGAAAAAAAATTTCGAAAAAAAAAATTTCAAAAAAAAAATTTTTTAAAAAAAATTTTAAAAAAATTTAAAAAAAAAATTTCGAAAAAAAAAATTTAAAAAAAAATTTCCGAAAAAAAAATTAAAAAAAAATTTTCAAAAAAAAATTTCAAAAAAAAAAATTTTCAAAAAAAAATAAAAAAAAATTTAAAAAAAAATTCGAAAAAAAATTTCGAAAAAAAAATTGAAAAAAAAAAAATTTTAAAAAAAATTTCGAAAAAAATTTCAAAAAAATAATTTAAAAAAAAATCGAAAAAAAATTTCAAAAAAATTTCAAAAAAAAAATTTTCAAAAAAAATAAATAAAAAAAATTTCGAAAAAAAAAATAAAAAAAAAATTGAAAAAAAAAAAAATTTCAAAAAAAAATTTAAAAAAAATTTCCAAAACAAAAAATTTCAAAAAAAAATTAAAAAAAAAACATCGAAAAAATTTTCGAAAAAAAAAATTTAAAAAAAAATTCTCAACAAAAATTTTCGAAATAAAAAATAAAAAAAAAAATTTCAAAAAAATTTTCGAAAAAAAAAATTTCAAAAAAAAATTCGAAAAAAAAATTTTAAAAAAATTTCCAAAAAAAAATTTAAAAAAAAAAATTTCCAAAAAAAAAATTAAAAAAAAAATTTAAAAAAAAAATTTTCAAAAAAAAAATTAAAAAAAAAAAAATTCAAAAAAAAATTTCAAAAAAAAAATTAAAAAAAAAAATTTCAAAAAATAAATTTAAAAAAAAAAATTTCAAAAAAATTTCAAAAAAAATTTTTAAAAAAAAATTTTTAAAAAAAAATTTAAAAAAAATTTCAAAAAAAAAATAAAAAAAAAATATTTCGAAAAAAAAAATTAAAAAAAAATAAAAAAAAAAAAATTTCAAAAAAATTTCAAAAAAAAATTTCCAAAAAAAAAATAAAAAAAAAAAAATTTCAAAAAAATTCGAAAAAAAATTTCAAAAAAAAAATTTTCAAAAAAAATAAAAAAAAAATTTAAAAAAAATCGAAAAAAAATTTCGAAAAAAAATTGAAAAAAAAAAAATTTCAAAAAAAAATTTCAAAAAAAAAAATTCCAAAAAAAAAATAAAAAAAAAAAATTTCAAAAAAAAAATTTTCAAAAAAAAAATTTAAAAAAAAAAATAAAAAAAAATTGAAAAAAAAAAAAAATTTCAAAAAAAAATTTAAAAAAAATTTCCAAAACAAAAAATTTCAAAAAAAAATTAAAAAAAAAACATCGAAAAAATTTTCGAAAAAAAAAATTTAAAAAAAAATTCTCAACAAAAATTTTCGAAATAAAAAATAAAAAAAAAATTTTCAAAAAAATTTTCGAAAAAAAAAATTTCAAAAAAAAATTCGAAAAAAAAATTTAAAAAAAATTTCCAAAAAAAAATTTAAAAAAAAAAATTTCCAAAAAAAAAATAAAAAAAAAAAAATTTCAAAAAAAAAATTTTCAAAAAAAATTTTAAAAAAATTTCAAAAAAAAAATAAAAAAAAAAATTAAAAAAAAAAATTTTCAAAAAAAAAATTAAAAAAAAAAAAATTCAAAAAAAAATTTCAAAAAAAAAATTAAAAAAAAAAAGTTTCAAAAAAATTTCAAAAAATAAATTTAAAAAAAAAATTTCAAAAAAATTTCAAAAAAAAATTTTTAAAAAAAAATTTTTAAAAAAAAATTTAAAAAAAATTTCAAAAAAAAAATAAAAAAAAAATATTTCGAAAAAAAAAATTAAAAAAAAATAAAAAAAAAAAAATTTCAAAAAAATTTCAAAAAAAAATTTCCAAAAAAAAAATGAAAAAAAAAAAATTTCAAAAAAATTCGAAAAAAAATTTCAAAAAAAAAATTTTCAAAAAAAATAAAAAAAAAATTAAAAAAAAATCGAAAAAAAATTTCGAAAAAAAATTGAAAAAAAAAAAATTTCAAAAAAAAATTTCAAAAAAAAAAATTCCAAAAAAAAAATAAAAAAAAAAAAATTTCAAAAAAAAAATTTTGAAAAAAAATTTTTAAAAAATTTCAAAAAAAAATTTAAAAAAAAATTTCGAAAAAAAAAATTAAAAAAAAAAATTTCAAAAAAATTTCAAAAAAAAATTTCCAACAAAAAAAATTAAAAAAAAAAATTTCTAAAAAATTTCAAAAAAAAAATTTTCAAAAAAAATTAAAAAAAAAATAAAAAAAAAAATTTCGAAAAAAAAAATAAAAAAAAAATTTAAAAAAAAATTCGAAAAAAAATTTCGAAAAAAAAATTTCCAAAAAAAAAAAATTTTTGAAAAAAATTTAAAAAAAAATCTTAAAAAAAGTTTTCGAAAAAAAAAATTAAAAAAAAAAAATTTTCAAAAAAAAATTTCAAAAAAAAATTTTCAAAAAAAATAAAAAAAAAATTTAAAAAAAAATCGAAAAAAATTTCGAAAAAAAATTGAAAAAAAAAAATTTCAAAAAAAAAAATTCCAAAAAAAAAAATTAAAAAAAAAATATTTCAAAAAAAAAATTTTGAAAAAAAATTTTAAAAAAATTTCAAAAAAAAAATTAAAAAAAAAAATTTCGAAAAAAAAAATTAAAAAAAAAAATTTTCAAAAAAAATAAAAAAAAAATTTTTAAAAAAATCGAAAAAAATTTCGAAAAAAAATTGAAAAAAAAAAATTCAAAAAAAAAAATTCCAAAAAAAAAAATTAAAAAAAAAAAAATTTCAAAAAAAAAATTTTGAAAAAAAATTTTAAAAAAATTTCAAAAAAAAAATTAAAAAAAAAAATTTCGAAAAAAAAAATTAAAAAAAAAAATTTCAAAAAAAAAAAAAAAAATTTTTCAAAAAAAAATTTCAAAAAAAAAATTTTCAAAAAAAATTTAAAAAAAAAATCGAAAAAATTTTCGAAAAAAAAATTTAAAAAAAAATTTTTAAAAAAATTTCAAAAAAAAATTAAAAAAAAAAATTTCGAAAAAAAAAATTCCAAAAAAAAATAAAAAAAAAAAAATTTCAAAAAAAAAATTTTGAAAAAAAATTTTAAAAAAATTTCAAAAAAAAATTAAAAAAAAAAATTTCGAAAAAAAAAATTCCAAAAAAAAATTAAAAAAAAAAAATTTCAAAAAAAAAATTTTGAAAAAAAATTTTAAAAAAATTAAAAAAAAAAAATTAAAAAAAAAAATTTCGAAAAAAAAAATAAAAAAAAAAATTTTCAAAAAAAAAATTAAAAAAAAAGATTTTCAGAAAAAAATTTCAAAAAAAAAAATTTCAAAAAAAATTAAAAAAAAATCGAAAAAATTTTCGAAAAAAAAAAATTAAAAAAAAATTCTCAACAAAAATTTTCGAAAAAAAAAATAAAAAAAAAATTTTCAAAAAAAAATTTAATCTTGAAAAAAAATAAAAAAAAAATTTAAAAAAAAATTCGAAAAAAAAATTCGAAAAAAAATTGAAAAAAAAAAATTTTAAAAAAAATTTCAAAAAAAAATTTCAAAAAAAAATTTTAAAAAAAAATTCGAAAATTTTCGAAAAAAAAAAATTCCAAAAAAAAAATTTCAAAAAAAATTTCAAAAAAAAAATTTAAAAAAAAATCGAAAAAAAATTTCGAAAAAAAAATTGAAAAAAAAAATTTTCAAAAAAAAATTTCAAAAAAAATTTCAAAAAAAAAATTTCAAAAAAAATTTCAAAAAAAAAATTTAAAAAAAAATCGAAAAAAATTTCCGAAAAAAAAATAAAAAAAAAAAATTTCAAAAAAATTTCAAAAAAAAAATTTCCAAAAAAAAATTAAAAAAAAAAAAATTTCTAAAAAATTTCAAAAAAAAAATTTTCAAAAATAATTGAAAAAAAAAATTTTAAAAAAAATTTCGAAAAAAAAAAATTTCAAAAAAAAATTTTAAAAAAAAATTCGGAAAAATTTTCCAAAAAAAAAAATTAAAAAAAAAATTTCGAAAAAAAAAATTTAAAAAAAAATTTCGAAAAAAAAAATTAAAAAAAAAATTTTCAAAAAAATTTCGAAAAAAAAAATTTCAAAAAAAAAATTTTCAAAAAAAATTTTAAAAAAATTTCAAAAAAAAAATTTAAAAAAAAATCGAAAAAAAATTTCGAAAAAAAAATTGAAAAAAACAAAATTTCAAAAAAAAATTTCAAAAAAAAAATTTCCAAAAAAAAAATTTAAAAAAAAAATTTCAAAAAAATTTCAAAAAAAAAATTTTTAAAAAAAAATTTCAAAAAAAAATAAAAAAAAAATCTCGAAAAAAATAATTAAAAAAAAAATTTCCAAAAAAAAAATTAAAAAAAAAAATTTCAAAAAAATTTCAAAAAAAAATAAATTTCCGAAAAAAAATTAAAAAAAAAAAAATTTCAAAAAAATTTCAAAAAAAAAATTTTCAAAAAAAATAAAAAAAAAATTTCGAAAAAAAAAATAAAAAAAAAATTTAAAAAAAAATTCGAAAAAAAATTTCGAAAAAAAAAATTTCAAAAAAAAAATTTTCAAAAAAAATTTCAAAAAAAAAATTAAAAAAAATCGAAAAAAAATTTCGAAAAAAAAATTGAAAAAAAAAAATTTTCAAAAAAAAATTTAAAAAAAAAAATTTCAAAAAAAATTTCAAAAAAAAAATTAAAAAAAAAAATTTCGAAAAAAAAAATTAAAAAAAAAATTTCCAAAAAAAAAAAAAATTCAAAAAAATAAAAAAAAAATTTTTCAAAAAAAATTTAAAAAAAATAAAAAAAAAATTTTTCGAAAAAAAAAATAAAAAAAAAATTAAAAAAAAAATTCGAAAAAAAATTTCGAAAAAAAAAATTTCAAAAAAAAAATTTTTAAAAAAAAATTTTAAAAAAATTTCAAAAAAAAATTTCGAAAAAAAAAATTAATTTCCAAAATAAAATAAAAAAAAAATTTTAAATAAAATTCGAAAAAAAATTTCGAAAAAAAAATTGAAAAAAAAAATTTTAAAAAAAATTTCGAAAAAAATTTCAAAAAAAAAATTTAAAAAAAAATCGAAAAAAAATTTCAAAAAAATTTCAAAAAAAAAATTTTCAAAAAAAATTAAAAAAAAATAAAAAAAATTTCGAAAAAAAAAAAAAAAAAAAAATTCGAAAACAAATTTCAAAAAAAAAAATTTCCAGAAAAAAAAATTTTTGAAAAAAATTTTTAAAAAAATTAAAAAAAAATCTCAAAAAAAGTTTTCGAAAAAAAAAATGAAAAAAAAAAAATTTTCAAAAAAAAATTTCAAAAAAAATAAAAAAAAATTTTAAAAAAAATCGAAAAAAAATTTCAAAAAAATTTCAAAAAAAAAAATTTTCA
The DNA here is from genome assembly GCA_944452925.2 of Chrysolina oricalcia. Classification (NCBI taxonomy): domain Eukaryota; kingdom Metazoa; phylum Arthropoda; class Insecta; order Coleoptera; family Chrysomelidae; genus Chrysolina; species Chrysolina oricalcia. Next base: position 41,517,924 of record OX101811.2, read on the forward strand.
AAAAAAATTTAAAAAAAATAAAAAAAAAATTTCGAAAAAAAAAAAAAAAAAAAATTCGAAAACAAATTTCAAAAAAAAAAAAATTCCAAAAAAAAAAATTTTTTTCAAAAATTTTTAAAAAAATTTAAAAAAAAAATCTCAAAAAAAGTTTTCGAAAAAACAAATAAAAAAAAAATGAAAAAAAATTTAAAAAAAAAAATTTCAAAAAAAAAATTTCCAAAAAAAAAATTAAAAAAAAAAAGTTTCAAAAAAATTTCAAAAAAAAAATTTAAAAAAAAAATTTCAAAAAAATTTCAAAAAAAAAATAAAAAAAAAAATTTCGAAAAAAAAAATTTCAAAAAAAAAATTTTTAAAAAAAAATTTAGAAAAAAATTTAAAAAAAAATTTCAAAAAAAAAATTCCAACAAAAAAAATTAAAAAAAAAAAAATTCTAAAAAATTTCAAAAAAAAAATTTTCAAAAAAAATTAAAAAAAAATAAAAAAAAAAAAATTTCGAAAAAAAAAAATTTAAAAAAAAATTTTCAAAAAAAAATTAAAAAAAAAAAATTTCCAAAAAAAAAAATTTTTGAAAAAAATTTTTAAAAAAATTTAAAAAAAAATCTCAAAAAAAGTTTTCGAAAAAAAAAATAAAAAAAAAAAAATTTTCAAAAAAAAATTTAAAAAAAAATAAAAAAAAATTTAAAAAAAAAATCGAAAAAAAATTTCGAAAAAAAAATTGAAAAAAAAAATATTTCAAAAAAAAATTTCAAAAAAAAAATTCCAAAAAAAAAATAAAAAAAAAAAAATTTCAAAAAAAAAATTTTCAAAAAAAATTTTAAAAAAATTTCAAAAATAATTTTCAAAAAAAAATTCGAAAAAAAAAATAAAAAAAAAAAAATTTCAAAAAAAAATTTCAAAAAAAAAATTTCCAAAAAAAAAATACAAAAAAAAAATTTCAAAAAAAATTTTAAAAAAATTTCAAAAAAAAAATTAAAAAAAAAAATTTCGAAAAAAAAAAATTTAAAAAAAAAAATTCAAAAAAAAATTTCAAAAAAAAAAATTAAAAAAAAAAAGTTTCAAAAAAATTTCAAAAAATAAATTTAAAAAAAAAAATTTCAAAAAAATTTCAAAAAAAAATTTTTAAAAAAAAATTTTAAAAAAAAAATTTAAAAAAAATTTCAAAAAAAAAATAAAAAAAAAATATTTCGAAAAAAAAAATTTAAAAAAAATAAAAAAAAAAAAATTTCAAAAAAATTTCAAAAAAAAATTTCCAAAAAAAAAATAAAAAAAAAAAATTTCAAAAAAATTCGAAAAAAAATTTCGAAAAAAAAATTGAAAATTTCGAAAAAAAAAAAAAATTCGAAAACAAATTTCAAAAAAAAAAAAATTCCAAAAAAAAAAATTTTTTTCAAAAATTTTTAAAAAAATTTTAAAAAAAAATCTCAAAAAAAGTTTTCGAAAAAAAAAATAAAAAAAAAAAATTTCAAAAAAAATGAAAAAAAATTAAAAAAAAAAATTTCAAAAAAAAAATTTCCAAAAAAAAAATTAAAAAAAAAAAGTTTCAAAAAAATTTCAAAAAAAAAATTTAAAAAAAAAAATTTCAAAAAAATTTCAAAAAAAAAATTAAAAAAAAAATTTCGAAAAAAAAAATTTCAAAAAAAAAATTTTTAAAAAAAAATTTAGAAAAAATTTCAAAAAAAAATTTCGAAAAAAAAAATTAAAAAAAAAATTTCCAAAAAAAAAATTAAAAAAAAAAATTTCAAAAAAAAAATTTCCAACAAAAAAAATTAAAAAAAAAAAATTTCTAAAAAATTTCAAAAAAAAAATTTTCAAAAAAAATTTAAAAAAAATAAAAAAAAAAAAATTTCGAAAAAAAAAATTTTAAAAAAAATTCGAAAAAAAATTTCGAAAAAAAAATAAAAAAAAAAAAATATTTCAAAAAAAAAATTTCAAAAAAAAATTTTCAAAAAAAATTTTAAAAAAATTTCAAAAAAAATTTTCAAAAAAAATTTCGAAAAAAAAAATAAAAAAAAAAAATTTCAAAAAAAAATTTCAAAAAAAAAATTTCAAAAAAAAAAATAAAAAAAAAAAATTTCAAAAAAAATTTCAAAAAAATTTCAAAAAAAAAATTAAAAAAAAAAATTTCGAAAAAAAAAATTAAAAAAAAAAAAATTTCAAAAAAAATTTAATTTCCAAAAAAAAAAAATTTTTGAAAAAAATTTTTAAAAAAATTAAAAAAAAAATCTCAAAAAAAGTTTTCGAAAAAAAAAATAAAAAAAAAAAAATTTCAAAAAAAAAATTTTTAAAAAAAAATTTTTTAAAAAAAATTTTAAAAAAATTTCAAAAAAAAATAAAAAAAAAATATTTCGAAAAAAAAATTAAAAAAAAATAAAAAAAAAAAAATTTCAAAAAAATTTCAAAAAAAAATTTCCAAAAAAAAAATAAAAAAAAAAAATTTCAAAAAAATTTCAAAAAAAAAATTTTCAAAAAAAATTAATAAAAAATTTCGAAAAAAAAAATTTTAAAAAAAATTTCCAAAAAAAAAATTAAAAAAAAAAATTTCAAAAAAAAATTTCCAACAAAAAAAATTTAAAAAAAAAATTTCTAAAAAATTTCAAAAAAAAAATTTTCAAAAAAAATTAAAAAAAAATTTCCAAAAAAAAAAAATTTTTGAAAAAAATTTTTAAAAAAATTTAAAAAAAAATTCTCAAAAAAAGTTTTCGAAAAAAAAAATTAAAAAAAAAAATTTTCAAAAAAAAATTTCAAAAAAAAAATTTTCAAAAAAAATAAAAAAAAAATTAAAAAAAAATCGAAAAAAAATTTCGAAAAAAAATTGAAAAAAAAAAATTTCAAAAAAAAATTTCAAAAAAAAAAATTCCAAAAAAAAAATAAAAAAAAAAATTTCAAAAAAAAAATTAAAAAAAAATTTCGAAAAAAAAAATTAAAAAAAAAAATTTCAAAAAAAAAATAAAAAAAAAAAATTTTCAAAGAAAAATTTCAAAAAAAAAATTTTCAAAAAAAACTAAAAAAAAAATCGAAAAAATTTTCGAAAAAAAATTTTAAAAAAAAATTCTCAACAAAAATTTTCGAAAAAAAAAATAAAAAAAAAAATTTTCAAAAAAAAATTTAATCTTGAAAAAAAATTTAAAAAAAATTTAAAAAAAAATTCGAAAAAAAATTTTAAAAAAATTTCAAAAAAAAAATTAAAAAAAAAAATTTCGAAAAAAAAAATTAAAAAAAAAATTAAAAAAAAAAAAAAAAAAAAAATTTCCAAAAAAAATTTTATAAAAAATTTCGAAAAAAAAAAATTTAAAAAAAAAATTTAAAAAAAAAAATCGGAAAAATTTTCCAAAAAAAAAATTTAAAAAAAAAATTCGAAAAAAAAAATTTAAAAAAAAATTTTCAAAAAAATTTCAAAAAAAAAATTTAAAAAAAAATCGAAAAAAAATTTCGAAAAAAAAATTGAAAAAAAAATTTCCAAAAAAAAATTAAAAAAAAAAAATTTCAAAAAAAAAAATTTTTTAAAAAAATTTTAAAAAAATTTTTTTAAAAAAATTTAAAAAAAATTTCAAAAAAAAAATTAAAAAAAAATTTCGAAAAAAAAAATTAAAAAAATAATTTCCAAAAAAAAAATAAAAAAAAAAAAATTTCAAAAAAATTTCAAAAAAAAAATTTCCAAAAAAAAAATAAAAAAAAAAAATTTCAAAAAAATTTTCAAAAAAAATTAAAAAAAAATAAAAAAAAAAAATTCGAAAAAAAAAATAAAAAAAAAATTAAAAAAAAAATCGAAAAAAAATTTCGAAAAAAAAAATTTCAAAAAAAAAATTTTTAAAAAAAAATTTTAAAAAAATAAAAAAAAAAAATTTCGAAAAAAAAAATTTAAAAAAAAATTTCCGAAAAAAAAATAAAAAAAAAATTTTCAAAAAAAAATTTCAAAAAAAAAAATTTTCAAAAAAAAATAAAAAAAAAATTTAAAAAAAAATTCGAAAAAAAATTTCGAAAAAAAAATTGAAAAAAAAAAAATTTTAAAAAAAATTTCGAAAAAAATTTCAAAAAAATAATTTAAAAAAAAATCGAAAAAAAATTTCAAAAAAATTTCAAAAAAAAAATTTTCAAAAAAAATAAAAAAAAAAAATTTCGAAAAAAAAAATAAAAAAAAAATTGAAAAATAAAAAATTTTCAAAAAAAAATTTAAAAAAAATTTCCAAAACAAAAAATTTCAAAAAAAAAAAAAAAAAACATCGAAAAAATTTTCAAAAAAAATTTTAAAAAAATTTCAAAAATAATTTTCAAAAAAAAATTCGAAAAAAAAAATAAAAAAAAAAAAATTTCAAAAAAAAATTTCAAAAAAAAAATTTCCAAAAAAAAAATACAAAAAAAAAATTTCAAAAAAAATTTTAAAAAAATTTCAAAAAAAAAATTAAAAAAAAAAATTTCGAAAAAAAAAATTTAAAAAAAAAAAATTCAAAAAAAAATTTCAAAAAAAAAAATTAAAAAAAAAAAGTTTCAAAAAAATTTCAAAAAATAAATTTAAAAAAAAAAATTTCAAAAAAATTTCAAAAAAAAATTTTTAAAAAAAAATTTTAAAAAAAAAATTTAAAAAAAATTTCAAAAAAAAAATAAAAAAAAAATATTTCGAAAAAAAAAATTAAAAAAAAATAAAAAAAAAAAATTTCAAAAAAATTTCAAAAAAAAATTTCCAAAAAAAAAATAAAAAAAAAAAATTTCAAAAAAATTCGAAAAAAAATTTCGAAAAAAAAATTGAAAATTTCGAAAAAAAATAAAAAAATTCGAAAACAAATTTCAAAAAAAAAAAAATTCCAAAAAAAAAAATTTTTTTCAAAAATTTTTAAAAAAATTTTAAAAAAAAATCTCAAAAAAAGTTTTCGAAAAAAAAAATAAAAAAAAAAAATTTCAAAAAAAATGAAAAAAAATTAAAAAAAAAAATTTCAAAAAAAAAATTTCCAAAAAAAAAATTAAAAAAAAAAAGTTTCAAAAAAATTTCAAAAAAAAAATTTAAAAAAAAAAATTTCAAAAAAATTTCAAAAAAAAAATTAAAAAAAAAATTTCGAAAAAAAAAATTTCAAAAAAAAAATTTTTAAAAAAAAATTTAGAAAAAATTTCAAAAAAAAATTTCGAAAAAAAAAATTTCCAAAAAAAAAATTAAAAAAAAAAATTTCAAAAAAAAAATTTCCAACAAAAAAAATTTAAAAAAAAAAATTTCTAAAAAATTTCAAAAAAAAAATTTTCAAAAAAAATTTAAAAAAAATAAAAAAAAAAAATTTCGAAAAAAAAAATTTTAAAAAAAATTCGAAAAAAAATTTCGAAAAAAAAATTAAAAAAAAAAAATATTTCAAAAAAAAAATTTCAAAAAAAAAATTTTCAAAAAAAATTTTAAAAAAATTTCAAAAAAAATTTTCAAAAAAAATTTCAAAAAAAAAAATAAAAAAAAAAAATTTCAAAAAAAATTTCAAAAAAATTTCAAAAAAAAAATTAAAAAAAAAAATTTCGAAAAAAAAAATTTAAAAAAAAAAAATTTCAAAAAAAATTTAAAAAAAAAAAATTTCAAAAAAAATTTAATTTCCAAAAAAAAAAATTTTTGAAAAAAATTTTTAAAAAAATTTAAAAAAAAATCTCAAAAAAAGTTTTCGAAAAAAAAAATAAAAAAAAAAAATTTCAAAAAAAAAATTTTTAAAAAAAAATTTTTTAAAAAAAATTTTAAAAAAATTTCAAAAAAAAAATAAAAAAAAAATATTTCGAAAAAAAAATTAAAAAAAAATAAAAAAAAAAAAATTTCAAAAAAATTTCAAAAAAAAATTTCCAAAAAAAAAATAAAAAAAAAAAATTTCAAAAAAATTTCAAAAAAAAAATTTTCAAAAAAAATTAATAAAAAATTTCGAAAAAAAAAATTTTAAAAAAAATTTCCAAAAAAAAAATTAAAAAAAAAAATTTCAAAAAAATTTCAAAAAAAAATTTCCAACAAAAAAAATTTAAATTAAAAATTTCTAAAAAATTTCAAAAAAAAAATTTTCAAAAAAAATTAAAAAAAAATAAAAAAAAAATTTCGAAAAAAAAATAAAAAAAAAAATTTCAAAAAAAAAATTTTTAAAAAAAAATTTTTTAAAAAAAATTTTAAAAAAATTTCAAAAAAAAAATAAAAAAAAAATATTTCGAAAAAAAAATTAAAAAAAAATAAAAAAAAAAAAATTTCAAAAAAATTTCAAAAAAAAATTTCCAAAAAAAAAATAAAAAAAAAAAATTTCAAAAAAATTTCAAAAAAAAAATTTTCAAAAAAAATTAATAAAAAATTTCGAAAAAAAAAATTTTAAAAAAAATTTCCAAAAAAAAAATTAAAAAAAAAAATTTCAAAAAAATTTCAAAAAAAAATTTCCAACAAAAAAAATTTAAATTAAAAATTTCTAAAAAATTTCAAAAAAAAAATTTTCAAAAAAAATTAAAAAAAAATAAAAAAAAAATTTCGAAAAAAAAATTGAAAAAAAAAATTTTCAAAAAAAATTTCAAAAAAAAAATTTCCAAAAAAAAAAAATTTTTGAAAAAAATTTTTAAAAAAATTTAAAAAAAAATTCTCAAAAAAAGTTTTCGAAAAAAAAAATTAAAAAAAAAAATTTTCAAAAAAAAATTTCAAAAAAAAAATTTTCAAAAAAAATAAAAAAAAAATTAAAAAAAAATCGAAAAAAAATTTCGAAAAAAAATTGAAAAAAAAAAAATTTCAAAAAAAAATTTCAAAAAAAAAAATTCCAAAAAAAAAATAAAAAAAAAAATTTCAAAAAAAAAATTTTGAAAAAAATTTTTTAAAAAATTTCAAAAAAAAATTAAAAAAAAAATTTCGAAAAAAAAAATTAAAAAAAAAAATTTCAAAAAAAAAATAAAAAAAAAAAATTTTCAAAGAAAAATTTCAAAAAAAAAATTTTCAAAAAAAACTAAAAAAAAAATCGAAAAAATTTTCGAAAAAAAATTTTAAAAAAAAATTCTCAACAAAAATTTTCGAAAAAAAAAATAAAAAAAAAAATTTTCAAAAAAAAATTTTCAAAAAAAAATTTAATCTTGAAAAAAAATTTTAAAAAAATTTAAAAAAAAATTCGAAAAAAAATTTTAAAAAAATTTCAAAAAAAAAATTAAAAAAAAAAATTTCGAAAAAAAAAATTAAAAAAAAATTTAAAAAAAAAAAAAAAAATTTCCAAAAAAAATTTTATAAAAAATTTCGAAAAAAAAAAATTTCAAAAAAAAATTTTAAAAAAAAAATCGGAAAAATTTTCCAAAAAAAAAATTTAAAAAAAAAATTCGAAAAAAAAAATTTAAAAAAAAATATTCAAAAAAATTTCAAAAAAAAAATTTAAAAAAAAATCGAAAAAAAATTTCGAAAAAAAAATTGAAAAAAAAATTTCCAAAAAAAAATTTAAAAAAAAAAATTTCAAAAAAAAAAATTTTTTAAAAAAATTTAAAAAAAAAATTTTTAAAAAAATTTAAAAAAAATTTCAAAAAAAAAATTAAAAAAAAATTTCGAAAAAAAAAATTAAAAAAAAAATTTCCAAAAAAAAAATAAAAAAAAAAAAAAATTTCAAAAAAATTTCAAAAAAAAAATTTCCAAAAAAAAAATAAAAAAAAAAAATTTCAAAAAAATTTTCAAAAAAAATAAAAAAAAAATAAAAAAAAAAAATTCGAAAAAAAAAATAAAAAAAAAATTAAAAAAAAATCGAAAAAAAATTTCGAAAAAAAAAATTTCAAAAAAAAAATTTTTAAAAAAAAATTTTAAAAAAATTAAAAAAAAAAATTTCGAAAAAAAAAATTTCAAAAAAAATTTCCGAAAAAAAAATAAAAAAATTTTCAAAAAAAAATTTCAAAAAAAAAAATTTTCAAAAAAAAATAAAAAAAAAATTTAAAAAAAAATTCGAAAAAAAATTTCGAAAAAAAAATTGAAAAAAAAAAAATTTTAAAAAAAATTTCGAAAAAAATTTCAAAAAAATAATTTAAAAAAAAATCGAAAAAAAATTTCAAAAAAATTTCAAAAAAAAAATTTTCAAAAAAAATAAAAAAAAAAAATTTCGAAAAAAAAAATAAAAAAAAAATTGAAAAAAAAAAAATTTTCAAAAAAAAATTTAAAAAAAATTTCCAAAACAAAAAATTTCAAAAAAAAAAAAAAAAAAACATCGAAAAAATTTTCGAAAAAAAAAATTTAAAAAAAAATTCTCAACAAAAATTTTCGAAATAAAAAATAAAAAAAAAATTTTCAAAAAAATTTTCGAAAAAAAAAATTTCAAAAAAAAATTCGAAAAAAAAATTTAAAAAAAATTTCCAAAAAAAAATTAAAAAAAAAAAATTTCCAAAAAAAAAATAAAAAAAAAAAAATTTCAAAAAAAAAATTTTCAAAAAAAATTTTAAAAAAATTTCAAAAAAAAAATTAAAAAAAAAATTTAAAAAAAAAATTTTCAAAAAAAAAATTAAAAAAAAAAAATTCGAAAAAAAATTTCGAAAAAAAAATTAAAAAAAAAAAATATTTCAAAAAAAAATTTCAAAAAAAAAATTCCAAAAAAAAAAAAAAAAAATTCAAAAAAAAAATTTTCAAAAAAAATTTTAAAAAAATTTCAAAAAAAATTTTCAAAAAAAATTTCGAAAAAAATAATTTCGAAAAAAAAATTTCAAAAAAAAATTTCAAAAAAAAAATTTCCAAAAAAAAAATAAAAAAAAAAAATTTCAAAAAAAATTTCAAAAAAATTTCAAAAAAAAAATTAAAAAAAAAAATTTCGAAAAAAAAAATTTAAAAAAAAAAAATTTCAAAAAAAAATTTAATTTCCAAAAAAAAAAATTTTTGAAAAAAATTTTTAAAAAAATTAAAAAAAAAATCTCAAAAAAAGTTTTCGAAAAAAAAAATAAAAAAAAAAAAATTTCAAAAAAAAAATTTTTAAAAAAAAATTTTTTAAAAAAAATTTAAAAAAAATTTCAAAAAAAAAATAAAAAAAAAATATTTCGAAAAAAAAAATTAAAAAAAAATAAAAAAAAAAAATTTCAAAAAAATTTCAAAAAAAAATTTCCAAAAAAAAAATAAAAAAAAAAAATTTCAAAAAAATTTCAAAAAAAAAATTTTCAAAAAAAATTAATAAAAAATTTCGAAAAAAAAAATTTTAAAAAAAATTTCCAAAAAAAAAATTAAAAAAAAAAATTTCAAAAAAATTTCAAAAAAAAATTTCCAACAAAAAAAATTAAAAAAAAAAATTTCTAAAAAATTTCAAAAAAAAAATTTTCAAAAAAAATTAAAAAAAAATAAAAAAAAATTTCGAAAAAAAAATTGAAAAAAAAAATTTTCAAAAAAAATTTCAAAAAAAAAAATTCGAAAAAAAAAATTTAAAAAAAAATTTTCAAAAAATTTAAAAAAAAAAAGTTTAAAAAAAAATCGAAAAAAAATTTCGAAAAAAAAATTGAAAAAAAAATTTCCAAAAAAAAATTAAAAAAAAAAAATTTCAAAAAAAAAATTTTTTAAAAAAAATTTTAAAAAAATTTTTTTAAAAAAATTTAAAAAAAATTTCAAAAAAAAAATTAAAAAAAAATTTCGAAAAAAAAAATTAAAAAAAAAATTTACAAAAAAAAAATAAAAAAAAAAAAATTTCAAAAAAATTTCAAAAAAAAAATTTCCAAAAAAAAATAAAAAAAAAAAATTTCAAAAAAATTTTCAAAAAAAATTAAAAAAAAATAAAAAAAAAAAATTCGAAAAAAAAAATAAAAAAAAAATTAAAAAAAAAATCGAAAAAAAATTTCGAAAAAAAAAATTTCAAAAAAAAAAATTTTAAAAAAAAATTTTAAAAAAATTTTAAAAAAAAATTTCGAAAAAAAAAATTTAAAAAAAAATTTCCGAAAAAAAAATAAAAAAAAAATTTTCAAAAAAAAATTTCAAAAAAAAAAAATTTTCAAAAAAAAATAAAAAAAAAATTAAAAAAAAATTCGAAAAAAAATTTCGAAAAAAAAATTGAAAAAAAAAAATTTTAAAAAAATTTCGAAAAAAATTTCAAAAAAATAATTTAAAAAAAAATCGAAAAAAAATTTCAAAAAAATTTCAAAAAAAAAATTTTCAAAAAAAATAAAAAAAAAAATTTCGAAAAAAAAAATAAAAAAAAAATTGAAAAAAAAAAAATTTTCAAAAAAAAATTTCAAAAAAAAAATTTCCAAAAAAAAAAAATTTTTGAAAAAAATTTTTAAAAAAATTAAAAAAAAAATTCTCAAAAAAAGTTTTCGAAAAAAAAAATTAAAAAAAAAAAATTTTCAAAAAAAAATTTCAAAAAAAAAATTTTCAAAAAAAATAAAAAAAAAATTTAAAAAAAATCGAAAAAAAATTTCGAAAAAAAATTGAAAAAAAAAAATTTCAAAAAAAAATTTCAAAAAAAAAAATTCCAAAAAAAAAATAAAAAAAAAAAAATTTCAAAAAAAAAATTTTGAAAAAAAATTTTGAAAAAAAATTTTGAAAAAATTTCAAAAAAAAAATTAAAAAAAAAAATTTCGAAAAAAAAAATTAAAAAAAAAATTTAAAAAAAAAAAAAAAAAAAAATTTCCAAAAAAAATTTTATAAAAAATTTCGAAAAAAAAAAATTTCAAAAAAAAATTTAAAAAAAAAAATCGGAAAAATTTTCCAAAAAAAAAATTTAAAAAAAAAATTCGAAAAAAAAAATTTAAAAAAAAATTTTCAAAAAAATTTCAAAAAAAAAATTTAAAAAAAAATCGAAAAAAAATTTCGAAAAAAAAATTGAAAAAAAAATTTCCAAAAAAAAATTAAAAAAAAAAATTTCAAAAAAAAAAATTTTTTAAAAAAATTAAAAAAAAATTTTTTTAAAAAAGTTTAAAAAAAATTTCAAAAAAAAAATTAAAAAAAAATTTCGAAAAAAAAAATTAAAAAAATAATTTCCAAAAAAAAAATAAAAAAAAAAAAATTTCAAAAAAATTTCAAAAAAAAATTTCCAAAAAAAAAATAAAAAAAAAAAATTTCAAAAAAATTTTCAAAAAAAATTAAAAAAAAATAAAAAAAAAAAATTCGAAAAAAAAAATAAAAAAAAAATTAAAAAAAAAATCGAAAAAAAATTTCGAAAAAAAAAATTTCAAAAAAAAAATTTTTAAAAAAAAATTTTAAAAAAATTAAAAAAAAAAATTTCGAAAAAAAAAATTTAAAAAAAAATTTCCGAAAAAAAAATAAAAAAAAAATTTTCAAAAAAAAATTTCAAAAAAAAAAATTTTCAAAAAAAAATAAAAGAAAAATTTAAAAAAAAATTCGAAAAAAAATTTCGAAAAAAAAATTGAAAAAAAAAAAATTTTAAAAAAAATTTCGAAAAAAATTTCAAAAAAATAATTTAAAAAAAAATCGAAAAAAAATTTCAAAAAAATTTCAAAAAAAAAATTTTCAAAAAAAATAAAAAAAAAAAATTTCGAAAAAAAAAATAAAAAAAAAATTGAAAAATAAAAAATTTTCAAAAAAAAATTTAAAAAAAATTTCCAAAACAAAAAATTTCAAAAAAAAAAAAAAAAAAACATCGAAAAAATTTTCAAAAAAAATTTTAAAAAAATTTCAAAAATAATTTTCAAAAAAAAATTCGAAAAAAAAAATAAAAAAAAAAAAATTTCAAAAAAAAATTTCAAAAAAAAAATTTCCAAAAAAAAAATACAAAAAAAAAATTTCAAAAAAAATTTTAAAAAAATTTCAAAAAAAAAATTAAAAAAAAAAATTTCGAAAAAAAAAATTTAAAAAAAAAAAATTCAAAAAAAAATTTCAAAAAAAAAAATTAAAGAAAAAAAGTTTCAAAAAAATTTCAAAAAATAAATTTAAAAAAAAAAATTTCAAAAAAATTTCAAAAAAAAATTTTTAAAAAAAAATTTAAAAAAAAAAAATTTAAAAAAAATTTCAAAAAAAAAAAAAAAAAAAATATTTCGAAAAAAAAAATTAAAAAAAAATAAAAAAAAAAAAATTTCAAAAAAATTTCAAAAAAAAATTTCCAAAAAAAAAATAAAAAAAAAAAATTTCAAAAAAATTCGAAAAAAAATTTCGAAAAAAAAATTGAAAATTTCGAAAAAAAAAAAAAAATTCGAAAACAAATTTCAAAAAAAAAAAAATTCCAAAAAAAAAAATTTTTTTCAAAAATTTTTAAAAAAATTTTAAAAAAAAATCTCAAAAAAAGTTTTCGAAAAAAAAAATAAAAAAAAAAAATTTCAAAAAAAATGAAAAAAAATTAAAAAAAAAAATTTCAAAAAAAAAATTTCCAAAAAAAAAATTAAAAAAAAAAAGTTTCAAAAAAATTTCAAAAAAAAAATTTAAAAAAAAAAATTTCAAAAAAATTTCAAAAAAAAAATTAAAAAAAAAATTTCGAAAAAAAAAATTTCAAAAAAAAAATTTTTAAAAAAAAATTTAGAAAAAATTTCAAAAAAAAAATTCGAAAAAAAAAATTTCCAAAAAAAAAATTAAAAAAAAAAATTTCAAAAAAAAAATTTCCAACAAAAAAAATTTAAAAAAAAAAATTTCTAAAAAATTTCAAAAAAAAAATTTTCAAAAAAAATTTAAAAAAAATAAAAAAAAAAAAATTTCGAAAAAAAAAATTTTAAAAAAAATTCGAAAAAAAATTTCGAAAAAAAAATTAAAAAAAAAAAATATTTCAAAAAAAAAATTTCAAAAAAAAAATTTTCAAAAAAAATTTTAAAAAAATTTCAAAAAAAATTTTCAAAAAAAATTTCGAAAAAAAAAATAAAAAAAAAAAATTTCAAAAAAAAATTTCAAAAAAAAAATTTCAAAAAAAAAAATAAAAAAAAAAAATTTCAAAAAAAATTTCAAAAAAATTTCAAAAAAAAAATTAAAAAAAAAAATTTCGAAAAAAAAAATTTAAAAAAAAAAATTTCAAAAAAAATTTAATTTCCAAAAAAAAAAATTTTTGAAAAAAATTTTTAAAAAAATTAAAAAAAAAATCTCAAAAAAAGTTTTCGAAAAAAAAAATAAAAAAAAAAAAATTTCAAAAAAAAAATTTTTAAAAAAAAATTTTTTAAAAAAAATTTTAAAAAAATTTCAAAAAAAAAATAAAAAAAAAATATTTCGAAAAAAAAATTAAAAAAAAATAAAAAAAAAAAAATTTCAAAAAAATTTCAAAAAAAAATTTCCAAAAAAAAAATAAAAAAAAAAAATTTCAAAAAAATTTCAAAAAAAAAATTTTCAAAAAAAATTAATAAAAAATTTCGAAAAAAAAAATTTTAAAAAAAATTTCCAAAAAAAAAATTAAAAAAAAAAATTTCAAAAAAATTTCAAAAAAAAATTTCCAACAAAAAAAATTTAAATTAAAAATTTCTAAAAAATTTCAAAAAAAAAATTTTCGAAAAAAATTGAAAAAAAATAAAAAAAAAATTTCGAAAAAAAAATTGAAAAAAAAAATTTTCAAAAAAAATTTCCAAAAAAAAATTTTCAAAAAAATAAAAAAAAAATTTAAAAAAAAATCGAAAAAAAATTTCGAAAAAAAATTTCCAAAAAAAAAATTAAAAAAAAAAAAATTTCAAAAAAATTTCAAAAAAAAAATTTTCAAAAAAAATAAAAAAAAAATTTCGAAAAAAAAAATAAAAAAAAAATTTAAAAAAAAATTCGAAAAAAAATTTCGAAAAAAAAAATTTCAAAAAAAAAATTTTCAAAAAAAATTTCAAAAAAAAAATTAAAAAAAAAATCGAAAAAAAATTTCGAAAAAAAAATTGAAAAAAAAAATTTTCAAAAAAAAATTAAAAAAAAAAAATTTCAAAAAAAAAATTAAAAAAAAAAATTTCGAAAAAAAAAATTAAAAAAAAAATTTCCAAAAAAAAAAAAAAATTCAAAAAAATAAAAAAAAAAATTTTCAAAAAAATTTCAAAAAAAAATTTCAAAAAAAAAATTTAAAAAAAAATCGAAAAAAAATTTCAAAAAAATTTCAAAAAAAAATTTTTCAAAAAAAATTTAAAAAAAATAAAAAAAATTTCGAAAAAAAAAAAAAAAAAAAAAATTCGAAAACAAATTTCAAAAAAAAAATTTCCAGAAAAAAAAATTTTTGAAAAAAATTTTTAAAAAAATTAAAAAAAAATCTCAAAAAAAGTTTTCGAAAAAAAAATGAAAAAAAAAATTTTCAAAAAAAAATTTCAAAAAAAATAAAAAAAAATTTTAAAAAAAATCGAAAAAAAATTTCAAAAAAATTTCAAAAAAAAAAATTTTCAAAAAAAATTAAAAAAAAATAAAAAAAAAATTTCGAAAAAAAAAAAAAAAAAAAAATTCGAAAACAAATTTCAAAAAAAAAAAATTCCAAAAAAAAAAATTTTTTTCAAAAATTTTTAAAAAAATTTAAAAAAAAAATCTCAAAAAAAGTTTTCGAAAAAAAGAATAAAAAAAAAATGAAAAAAAATTTTAAAAAAAAATTTCAAAAAAAAAATTTCCAAAAAAAAAATTAAAAAAAAAAAGTTTCAAAAAAATTTCAAAAAAAAAATTAAAAAAAAAAAATTTCAAAAAAATTTCAAAAAAAAAATTAAAAAAAAAATTTCGAAAAAAAAAATTTCAAAAAAAAAATTTTTAAAAAAAAATTTAGAAAAAATTTCAAAAAAAAATTTCGAAAAAAAAAATTAGAAAAAAAATTTCCAAAAAAAAAATTAAAAAAAAAATTTAAAAAAAAAAATTCCAACAAAAAAAATTAAAAAAAAAAAAATTCTAAAAAATTTCAAAAAAAAAATTTTCAAAAAAAATTAAAAAAAAATAATAAAAAAAAAAATTTCGAAAAAAAAAATTTAAAAAAAAATTTTCAAAAAAAAAATACAAAAAAAAAATTTCAAAAAAAATTTTAAAAAAATTTCAAAAAAAAAATTAAAAAAAAAAATTTCGAAAAAAAAAATTAAAAAAAAAAAAATTCAAAAAAAAATTTCAAAAAAAAAAATTAAAAAAAAAAAGTTTCAAAAAAATTTCAAAAAATAAATTTAAAAAAAAAAATTTCAAAAAAATTTCAAAAAAAAATTTTTAAAAAAAAATTTTTAAAAAAAAATTTAAAAAAAAAAAATAAAAAAAAAAATATTTCGAAAAAAAAAATAAAAAAAAAAATAAAAAAAAAAAAATTTCAAAAAAATTTCAAAAAAAAATTTCCAAAAAAAAAATAAAAAAAAAAAATTTCAAAAAAATTCGAAAAAAAATTTCGAAAAAAAAATTGAAAATTTCGAAAAAAAAAAAAAAAATTCGAAAACAAATTTAAAAAAAAAAAAAATTCCAAAAAAAAAAATTTTTTTCAAAAATTTTTAAAAAAATTTTAAAAAAAAATCTCAAAAAAAGTTTTCGAAAAAAAAAATAAAAAAAAAAAAAATTTCAAAAAAAAATTTCAAAAAAAATGAAAAAAAATTAAAAAAAAAAATTTCAAAAAAAAAATTTCCAAAAAAAAAATTAAAAAAAAAAAGTTTCAAAAAAATTTCAAAAAAAAAATTAAAAAAAAAAAATTTCAAAAAAATTTCAAAAAAAAAATTAAAAAAAAAATTTCGAAAAAAAAAATTTCAAAAAAAAAATTTTTAAAAAAAAATTTCAAAAAAATTTCAAAAAAAAAATTTTCAAAAAAAATAAATAAAAAAAATTTCGAAAAAAAAAATAAAAAAAAAATTGAAAAAAAAAAAAATTTCAAAAAAAAATTTAAAAAAAATTTCCAAAACAAAAAATTTCAAAAAAAAATTAAAAAAAAAACATCGAAAAAATTTTCGAAAAAAAAAATTTAAAAAAAAATTCTCAACAAAAATTTTCGAAATAAAAAATAAAAAAAAAAATTTCAAAAAAATTTTCGAAAAAAAAAATTTCAAAAAAAAATTCGAAAAAAAAATTTAAAAAAAATTTCCAAAAAAAAATTTAAAAAAAAAAATTTCCAAAAAAAAAATTAAAAAAAAAATTTAAAAAAAAAATTTTCAAAAAAAAAATTAAAAAAAAAAAAATTCAAAAAAAAATTTCAAAAAAAAAATTAAAAAAAAAAGTTTCAAAAAAATTTCAAAAAATAAATTTAAAAAAAAAAATTTCAAAAAAATTTCAAAAAAAATTTTTAAAAAAAAATTTTTAAAAAAAAATTTAAAAAAAATTTCAAAAAAAAAATAAAAAAAAAATATTTCGAAAAAAAAAATTAAAAAAAAATAAAAAAAAAAAAATTTCAAAAAAATTTCAAAAAAAAATTTCCAAAAAAAAAATAAAAAAAAAAAAATTTCAAAAAAATTCGAAAAAAAATTTCAAAAAAAAAATTTTCAAAAAAAATAAAAAAAAAATTTAAAAAAAATCGAAAAAAAATTTCGAAAAAAAATTGAAAAAAAAAAAATTTCAAAAAAAAATTTCAAAAAAAAAAATTCCAAAAAAAAAATAAAAAAAAAAAATTTCAAAAAAAAAATTTTCAAAAAAAAAATTAAAAAAAAAAAATAAAAAAAAAATTGAAAAAAAAAAAAAATTTCAAAAAAAAATTTAAAAAAAATTTCCAAAACAAAAAATTTCAAAAAAAAATTAAAAAAAAAACATCGAAAAAATTTTCGAAAAAAAAAATTTAAAAAAAAATTCTCAACAAAAATTTTCGAAATAAAAAATAAAAAAAAAATTTTCAAAAAAATTTTCGAAAAAAAAAATTTCAAAAAAAAATTCGAAAAAAAAATTTAAAAAAAATTTCCAAAAAAAAATTTAAAAAAAAAAATTTCCAAAAAAAAAATAAAAAAAAAAAAATTTCAAAAAAAAAATTTTCAAAAAAAATTTTAAAAAAATTTCAAAAAAAAAATAAAAAAAAAAATTTAAAAAAAAAATTTTCAAAAAAAAAATTAAAAAAAAAAAAATTCAAAAAAAAATTTCAAAAAAAAAATTAAAAAAAAAAAGTTTCAAAAAAATTTCAAAAAATAAATTTAAAAAAAAAATTTCAAAAAAATTTCAAAAAAAAATTTTTAAAAAAAAATTTTTAAAAAAAAATTTAAAAAAAATTTCAAAAAAAAAATAAAAAAAAAATATTTCGAAAAAAAAAATTAAAAAAAAATAAAAAAAAAAAAATTTCAAAAAAATTTCAAAAAAAAATTTCCAAAAAAAAAATGAAAAAAAAAAAATTTCAAAAAAATTCGAAAAAAAATTTCAAAAAAAAAATTTTCAAAAAAAATAAAAAAAAAATTAAAAAAAAATCGAAAAAAAATTTCGAAAAAAAATTGAAAAAAAAAAAATTTCAAAAAAAAATTTCAAAAAAAAAAATTCCAAAAAAAAAATAAAAAAAAAAAAATTTCAAAAAAAAAATTTTGAAAAAAAATTTTTAAAAAATTTCAAAAAAAAATTTAAAAAAAAATTTCGAAAAAAAAAATTAAAAAAAAAAATTTCAAAAAAATTTCAAAAAAAAATTTCCAACAAAAAAAATTAAAAAAAAAAATTTCTAAAAAATTTCAAAAAAAAAATTTTCAAAAAAAATTAAAAAAAAAATAAAAAAAAAAATTTCGAAAAAAAAAATAAAAAAAAAATTTAAAAAAAAATTCGAAAAAAAATTTCGAAAAAAAAATTTCCAAAAAAAAAAAATTTTTGAAAAAAATTTAAAAAAAAATCTTAAAAAAAGTTTTCGAAAAAAAAAATTAAAAAAAAAAAATTTTCAAAAAAAAATTTCAAAAAAAAATTTTCAAAAAAAATAAAAAAAAAATTTAAAAAAAAATCGAAAAAAATTTCGAAAAAAAATTGAAAAAAAAAAATTTCAAAAAAAAAAATTCCAAAAAAAAAAATTAAAAAAAAAAAATTTCAAAAAAAAAATTTTGAAAAAAAATTTTAAAAAAATTTCAAAAAAAAAATTAAAAAAAAAAATTTCGAAAAAAAAAATTAAAAAAAAAAATTTTCAAAAAAAATAAAAAAAAAATTTTTAAAAAAATCGAAAAAAATTTCGAAAAAAAATTGAAAAAAAAAAATTCAAAAAAAAAAATTCCAAAAAAAAAAATTAAAAAAAAAAAAATTTCAAAAAAAAAATTTTGAAAAAAAATTTTAAAAAAATTTCAAAAAAAAAATTAAAAAAAAAAATTTCGAAAAAAAAAATTAAAAAAAAAAATTTCAAAAAAAAAAAAAAAAATTTTTCAAAAAAAAATTTCAAAAAAAAAATTTTCAAAAAAAATTTAAAAAAAAAATCGAAAAAATTTTCGAAAAAAAAATTTAAAAAAAAATTTTTAAAAAAATTTCAAAAAAAAATTAAAAAAAAAAATTTCGAAAAAAAAAATTCCAAAAAAAAATAAAAAAAAAAAATTTCAAAAAAAAAATTTTGAAAAAAAATTTTAAAAAAATTTCAAAAAAAAATTAAAAAAAAAAATTTCGAAAAAAAAAATTCCAAAAAAAAATTAAAAAAAAAAAATTTCAAAAAAAAAATTTTGAAAAAAAATTTTAAAAAAATTTTAAAAAAAAAATTAAAAAAAAAAATTTCGAAAAAAAAAATAAAAAAAAAAATTTTCAAAAAAAAAATTAAAAAAAAAGATTTTCAGAAAAAAATTTCAAAAAAAAAAATTTCAAAAAAAATTAAAAAAAAATCGAAAAAATTTTCGAAAAAAAAAAATTAAAAAAAAATTCTCAACAAAAATTTTCGAAAAAAAAAATAAAAAAAAAATTTTCAAAAAAAAATTTAATCTTGAAAAAAAATAAAAAAAAAATTTAAAAAAAAATTCGAAAAAAAAATTCGAAAAAAAATTGAAAAAAAAAAATTTTAAAAAAAATTTCAAAAAAAAATTTCAAAAAAAAATTTTAAAAAAAAATACGAAAATTTTCGAAAAAAAAAAATTCCAAAAAAAAAATTTCAAAAAAAATTTCAAAAAAAAAATTTAAAAAAAAATCGAAAAAAAATTTCGAAAAAAAAATTGAAAAAAAAAATTTTCAAAAAAAAATTTCAAAAAAAATTTCAAAAAAAAAATTTCAAAAAAAATTTCAAAAAAAAAATTTAAAAAAAAATCGAAAAAAATTTCCGAAAAAAAAATAAAAAAAAAAAATTTCAAAAAAATTTCAAAAAAAAAATTTCCAAAAAAAAATTAAAAAAAAAAAAATTTCTAAAAAATTTCAAAAAAAAAATTTTCAAAAATAATTGAAAAAAAAAATTTTAAAAAAAATTTCGAAAAAAAAAAATTTCAAAAAAAAATTTTAAAAAAAAATTCGGAAAAATTTTCCAAAAAAAAAAATTAAAAAAAAAATTTCGAAAAAAAAAATTTAAAAAAAAATTTCGAAAAAAAAAATTAAAAAAAAAATTTTCAAAAAAATTTCGAAAAAAAAAATTTCAAAAAAAAAATTTTCAAAAAAAATTTTAAAAAAATTTCAAAAAAAAAATTTAAAAAAAAATCGAAAAAAAATTTCGAAAAAAAAATTGAAAAAAACAAAATTTCAAAAAAAAATTTCAAAAAAAAAATTTCCAAAAAAAAAATTTAAAAAAAAAATTTCAAAAAAATTTCAAAAAAAAAATTTTTAAAAAAAAATTTCAAAAAAAAATAAAAAAAAAAATCTCGAAAAAAATAATTAAAAAAAAAATTTCCAAAAAAAAAATTAAAAAAAAAAATTTCAAAAAAATTTCAAAAAAAAATAAATTTCCGAAAAAAAATTAAAAAAAAAAAAATTTCAAAAAAATTTCAAAAAAAAAATTTTCAAAAAAAATAAAAAAAAAATTTCGAAAAAAAAAATAAAAAAAAAATTTAAAAAAAAATTCGAAAAAAAATTTCGAAAAAAAAAATTTCAAAAAAAAAATTTTCAAAAAAAATTTCAAAAAAAAAATTAAAAAAAATCGAAAAAAAAATTCGAAAAAAAAATTGAAAAAAAAAAATTTTCAAAAAAAAATTAAAAAAAAAAAATTTCAAAAAAAATTTCAAAAAAAAAATTAAAAAAAAAAATTTCGAAAAAAAAAATTAAAAAAAAAATTTCCAAAAAAAAAAAAAATTCAAAAAAATAAAAAAAAAATTTTTCAAAAAAAATTTAAAAAAAATAAAAAAAAAATTTTTCGAAAAAAAAAATAAAAAAAAAATTAAAAAAAAAATTCGAAAAAAAATTTCGAAAAAAAAAATTTCAAAAAAAAAATTTTTAAAAAAAAATTTTAAAAAAATTTCAAAAAAAAATTTCGAAAAAAAAAATTAAAAAAAAAATTTCCGAAAAAAAAATAAAAAAAAAATTTTTCAAAATTTCAAAAAAAAAAATTCCAAAAAAAAAATTTCAAAAAAAAATTTCCAAAATAAAATAAAAAAAAAATTTTAAATAAAATTCGAAAAAAAATTTCGAAAAAAAAATTGAAAAAAAAAATTTTAAAAAAAATTTCGAAAAAAATTTCAAAAAAAAAATTTAAAAAAAAATCGAAAAAAAATTTCAAAAAAATTTCAAAAAAAAAATTTTCAAAAAAAATTAAAAAAAAATAAAAAAAATTTCGAAAAAAAAAAAAAAAAAAAAATTCGAAAACAAATTTCAAAAAAAAAAATTTCCAGAAAAAAAAATTTTTGAAAAAAATTTTTAAAAAAATTAAAAAAAAATCTCAAAAAAAGTTTTCGAAAAAAAAAATGAAAAAAAAAAAATTTTCAAAAAAAAATTTCAAAAAAAATAAAAAAAAATTTTAAAAAAAATCGAAAAAAAATTTCAAAAAAATTTCAAAAAAAAAAATTTTCAAAAAAAATTTAAAAAAAATAAAAAAAAAATTTCGAAAAAAAAAAAAAAAAAAAATTCGAAAACAAATTTCAAAAAAAAAAAAATTCCAAAAAAAAAAATTTTTTTCAAAAATTTTTAAAAAAATTAAAAAAAAAAATCTCAAAAAAAGTTTTCGAAAAAAAAAATAAAAAAAAAATGAAAAAAAATTTAAAAAAAAAAATTTCAAAAAAAAAATTTCCAAAAAAAAAATTAAAAAAAAAAAGTTTCAAAAAAATTTCAAAAAAAAAATTTAAAAAAAAAATTTCAAAAAAATTTCAAAAAAAAAATTAAAAAAAAAATTTCGAAAAAAAAAATTTCAAAAAAAAAATTTTTAAAAAAAAATTTAGAAAAAAATTTAAAAAAAAATTTCAAAAAAAAAATTCCAACAAAAAAAATTAAAAAAAAAAAAATTCTAAAAAATTTCAAAAAAAAAATTTTCAAAAAAAATTAAAAAAAAATAAAAAAAAAAAAATTTCGAAAAAAAAAAATTTAAAAAAAAATTTTCAAAAAAAAATTAAAAAAAAAAAATTTCCAAAAAAAAAAATTTTTGAAAAAAATTTTTAAAAAAATTTAAAAAAAAATCTCAAAAAAAGTTTTCGAAAAAAAAAATAAAAAAAAAAAAATTTTCAAAAAAAAATTTAAAAAAAAATAAAAAAAAATTTAAAAAAAAAATCGAAAAAAAATTTCGAAAAAAAAATTGAAAAAAAAAATATTTCAAAAAAAAATTTCAAAAAAAAAATTCCAAAAAAAAAATAAAAAAAAAAAAATTTCAAAAAAAAAATTTTCAAAAAAAATTTTAAAAAAATTTCAAAAATAATTTTCAAAAAAAAATTCGAAAAAAAAAATAAAAAAAAAAAAATTTCAAAAAAAAATTTCAAAAAAAAAATTTCCAAAAAAAAAATACAAAAAAAAAATTTCAAAAAAAATTTTAAAAAAATTTCAAAAAAAAAATTAAAAAAAAAAATTTCGAAAAAAAAAAATTTAAGAAAAAAAATTCAAAAAAAAATTTCAAAAAAAAAAATTAAAAAAAAAAAGTTTCAAAAAAATTTCAAAAAATAAATTTAAAAAAAAAAATTTCAAAAAAATTTCAAAAAAAAATTTTTAAAAAAAAATTTTAAAAAAAAAATTTAAAAAAAATTTCAAAAAAAAAATAAAAAAAAAATATTTCGAAAAAAAAAATTAAAAAAAAATAAAAAAAAAAAAATTTCAAAAAAATTTCAAAAAAAAATTTCCAAAAAAAAAATAAAAAAAAAAAATTTCAAAAAAATTCGAAAAAAAATTTCGAAAAAAAAATTGAAAATTTCGAAAAAAAAAAAAATTCGAAAACAAATTTCAAAAAAAAAAAAATTCCAAAAAAAAAAATTTTTTTCAAAAATTTTTAAAAAAATTTTAAAAAAAAATCTCAAAAAAAGTTTTCGAAAAAAAAAATAAAAAAAAAAAATTTCAAAAAAAATGAAAAAAAATTAAAAAAAAAAATTTCAAAAAAAAAATTTCCAAAAAAAAAATTAAAAAAAAAAAGTTTCAAAAAAATTTCAAAAAAAAAATTTAAAAAAAAAAATTTCAAAAAAATTTCAAAAAAAAAATTAAAAAAAAAATTTCGAAAAAAAAAATTTCAAAAAAAAAATTTTTAAAAAAAAATTTAGAAAAAATTTCAAAAAAAAATTTCGAAAAAAAAAATTAAAAAAAAAATTTCCAAAAAAAAAATTAAAAAAAAAAATTTCAAAAAAAAAATTTCCAACAAAAAAAATTAAAAAAAAAAAATTTCTAAAAAATTTCAAAAAAAAAATTTTCAAAAAAAATTTAAAAAAAATAAAAAAAAAAAAATTTCGAAAAAAAAAATTTTAAAAAAAATTCGAAAAAAAATTTCGAAAAAAAAATAAAAAAAAAAAAATATTTCAAAAAAAAAATTTCAAAAAAAAATTTTCAAAAAAAATTTTAAAAAAATTTCAAAAAAAATTTTCAAAAAAAATTTCGAAAAAAAAAATAAAAAAAAAAAATTTCAAAAAAAAATTTCAAAAAAAAAATTTCAAAAAAAAAAATAAAAAAAAAAAATTTCAAAAAAATTTCAAAAAAATTTCAAAAAAAAAATTAAAAAAAAAAATTTCGAAAAAAAAAATTAAAAAAAAAAAAATTTCAAAAAAAATTTAATTTCCAAAAAAAAAAATTTTTGAAAAAAATTTTTAAAAAAATTAAAAAAAAAATCTCAAAAAAAGTTTTCGAAAAAAAAAATAAAAAAAAAAAAATTTCAAAAAAAAAATTTTTAAAAAAAAATTTTTTAAAAAAAATTTTAAAAAAATTTCAAAAAAAAATAAAAAAAAAATATTTCGAAAAAAAAATTAAAAAAAAATAAAAAAAAAAAAATTTCAAAAAAATTTCAAAAAAAAATTTCCAAAAAAAAAATAAAAAAAAAAAATTTCAAAAAAATTTCAAAAAAAAAATTTTCAAAAAAAATTAATAAAAAATTTCGAAAAAAAAAATTTTAAAAAAAATTTCCAAAAAAAAAATTAAAAAAAAAAATTTCAAAAAAAAATTTCCAACAAAAAAAATTTAAAAAAAAAATTTCTAAAAAATTTCAAAAAAAAAATTTTCAAAAAAAATTAAAAAAAAATTTCCAAAAAAAAAAAATTTTTGAAAAAAATTTTTAAAAAAATTTAAAAAAAAATTCTCAAAAAAAGTTTTCGAAAAAAAAAATTAAAAAAAAAAATTTTCAAAAAAAAATTTCAAAAAAAAAATTTTCAAAAAAAATAAAAAAAAAATTAAAAAAAAATCGAAAAAAAATTTCGAAAAAAAATTGAAAAAAAAAAATTTCAAAAAAAAATTTCAAAAAAAAAAATTCCAAAAAAAAAATAAAAAAAAAAATTTCAAAAAAAAAATTTTGAAAAAAATTTTTTAAAAAATTTCAAAAAAAAATTTAAAAAAAAATTTCGAAAAAAAAAATTAAAAAAAAAAATTTCAAAAAAAAAATAAAAAAAAAAAATTTTCAAAGAAAAATTTCAAAAAAAAAATTTTCAAAAAAAACTAAAAAAAAAATCGAAAAAATTTTCGAAAAAAAATTTTAAAAAAAAATTCTCAACAAAAATTTTCGAAAAAAAAAATAAAAAAAAAAATTTTCAAAAAAAAATTTAATCTTGAAAAAAAATTTAAAAAAAATTTAAAAAAAAATTCGAAAAAAAATTTTAAAAAAATTTCAAAAAAAAAATTAAAAAAAAAAATTTCGAAAAAAAAAATTAAAAAAAAAATTAAAAAAAAAAAAAAAAAAAAAATTTCCAAAAAAAATTTTATAAAAAATTTCGAAAAAAAAAAATTTCAAAAAAAAATTTAAAAAAAAAAATCGGAAAAATTTTCCAAAAAAAAAATTTAAAAAAAAAATTCGAAAAAAAAAATTTAAAAAAAAATTTTCAAAAAAATTTCAAAAAAAAAATTTAAAAAAAAATCGAAAAAAAATTTCGAAAAAAAAATTGAAAAAAAAATTTCCAAAAAAAAATTAAAAAAAAAAAATTTAAAAAAAAAAATTTTTTAAAAAAATTTTAAAAAAATTTTTTTAAAAAAATTTAAAAAAAATTTCAAAAAAAAAATTAAAAAAAAATTTCGAAAAAAAAAATTAAAAAAATAATTTCCAAAAAAAAAATAAAAAAAAAAAAATTTCAAAAAAATTTCAAAAAAAAAATTTCCAAAAAAAAAATAAAAAAAAAAAAATTCAAAAAAATTTTCAAAAAAAATTAAAAAAAAATAAAAAAAAAAAATTCGAAAAAAAAAATAAAAAAAAAATTAAAAAAAAAATCGAAAAAAAATTTCGAAAAAAAAAATTTCAAAAAAAAAATTTTTAAAAAAAAATTTTAAAAAAATAAAAAAAAAAAATTTCGAAAAAAAAAATTTAAAAAAAAATTTCCGAAAAAAAAATAAAAAAAAAATTTTCAAAAAAAAATTTCAAAAAAAAAAATTTTCAAAAAAAAATAAAAAAAAAATTTAAAAAAAAATTCGAAAAAAAATTTCGAAAAAAAAATTGAAAAAAAAAAAATTTTAAAAAAAATTTCGAAAAAAATTTCAAAAAAATAATTTAAAAAAAAATCGAAAAAAAATTTCAAAAAAATTTCAAAAAAAAAATTTTCAAAAAAAATAAAAAAAAAAAATTTCGAAAAAAAAAATAAAAAAAAAATTGAAAAATAAAAAATTTTCAAAAAAAAATTTAAAAAAAATTTCCAAAACAAAAAATTTCAAAAAAAAAAAAAAAAAACATCGAAAAAATTTTCAAAAAAAATTTTAAAAAAATTTCAAAAATAATTTTCAAAAAAAAATTCGAAAAAAAAAATAAAAAAAAAAAAATTTCAAAAAAAAATTTCAAAAAAAAAATTTCCAAAAAAAAAATACAAAAAAAAAATTTCAAAAAAAATTTTAAAAAAATTTCAAAAAAAAAATTAAAAAAAAAAATTTCGAAAAAAAAAATTTAAAAAAAAAAAATTCAAAAAAAAATTTCAAAAAAAAAAATTAAAAAAAAAAAGTTTCAAAAAAATTTCAAAAAATAAATTTAAAAAAAAAAATTTCAAAAAAATTTCAAAAAAAAATTTTTAAAAAAAAATTTTAAAAAAAAAATTTAAAAAAAATTTCAAAAAAAAAATAAAAAAAAATATTTCGAAAAAAAAAATTAAAAAAAAATAAAAAAAAAAAAATTTCAAAAAAATTTCAAAAAAAAATTTCCAAAAAAAAAATAAAAAAAAAAAATTTCAAAAAAATTCGAAAAAAAATTTCGAAAAAAAAATTGAAAATTTCGAAAAAAAAAAAAAAATTCGAAAACAAATTTCAAAAAAAAAAAAATTCCAAAAAAAAAAATTTTTTTCAAAAATTTTTAAAAAAATTTTAAAAAAAAATCTCAAAAAAAGTTTTCGAAAAAAAAAATTAAAAAAAAAAATTTCAAAAAAAATGAAAAAAAATTAAAAAAAAAAATTTCAAAAAAAAAATTTCCAAAAAAAAAATTAAAAAAAAAAAGTTTCAAAAAAATTTCAAAAAAAAAATTTAAAAAAAAAAATTTCAAAAAAATTTCAAAAAAAAAATTAAAAAAAAAATTTCGAAAAAAAAAATTTCAAAAAAAAAATTTTTAAAAAAAAATTTAGAAAAAATTTCAAAAAAAAATTTCGAAAAAAAAAATTTCCAAAAAAAAATTAAAAAAAAAAATTTCAAAAAAAAAATTTCCAACAAAAAAAATTTAAAAAAAAAAATTTCTAAAAAATTTCAAAAAAAAAATTTTCAAAAAAAATTTAAAAAAAATAAAAAAAAAAAATTTCGAAAAAAAAAATTTTAAAAAAAATTCGAAAAAAAATTTCGAAAAAAAAATTAAAAAAAAAAAATATTTCAAAAAAAAAATTTCAAAAAAAAAATTTTCAAAAAAAATTTTAAAAAAATTTCAAAAAAAATTTTCAAAAAAAATTTCGAAAAAAAAAATAAAAAAAAAAATTTCAAAAAAAAATTTCAAAAAAAAAATTTCAAAAAAAAAAATAAAAAAAAAAAATTTCAAAAAAAATTTCAAAAAAATTTCAAAAAAAAAATTAAAAAAAAAAATTTCGAAAAAAAAAATTTAAAAAAAAAAAATTTCAAAAAAAATTTAAAAAAAAAAAATTTCAAAAAAAATTTAATTTCCAAAAAAAAAAATTTTTGAAAAAAATTTTTAAAAAAATTTAAAAAAAAATCTCAAAAAAAGTTTTCGAAAAAAAAAATAAAAAAAAAAAATTTCAAAAAAAAAATTTTTAAAAAAAAATTTTTTAAAAAAAATTTTAAAAAAATTTCAAAAAAAAAATAAAAAAAAAATATTTCGAAAAAAAAATTAAAAAAAAATAAAAAAAAAAAAATTTCAAAAAAATTTCAAAAAAAAATTTCCAAAAAAAAAATAAAAAAAAAAATTTCAAAAAAATTTCAAAAAAAAAATTTTCAAAAAAAATTAATAAAAAATTTCGAAAAAAAAAATTTTAAAAAAAATTTCCAAAAAAAAAATTAAAAAAAAAAATTTCAAAAAAATTTCAAAAAAAAATTTCCAACAAAAAAAATTTAAATTAAAAATTTCTAAAAAATTTCAAAAAAAAAATTTTCAAAAAAAATTAAAAAAAAATAAAAAAAAAATTTCGAAAAAAAAATTGAAAAAAAAAATTTTCAAAAAAAATTTCAAAAAAAAAATTTCCAAAAAAAAAAAATTTTTGAAAAAAATTTTTAAAAAAATTTAAAAAAAAATTCTCAAAAAAAGTTTTCGAAAAAAAAAATTAAAAAAAAAAATTTTCAAAAAAAAATTTCAAAAAAAAAATTTTCAAAAAAAATAAAAAAAAAAATTAAAAAAAAATCGAAAAAAAATTTCGAAAAAAAATTGAAAAAAAAAAAATTTCAAAAAAAAATTTCAAAAAAAAAAATTCCAAAAAAAAAATAAAAAAAAAAATTTCAAAAAAAAAATTTTGAAAAAAATTTTTTAAAAAATTTCAAAAAAAAATTAAAAAAAAAATTTCGAAAAAAAAAATTAAAAAAAAAAATTTCAAAAAAAAAATAAAAAAAAAAAATTTTCAAAGAAAAATTTCAAAAAAAAAATTTTCAAAAAAAACTAAAAAAAAAATCGAAAAAATTTTCGAAAAAAAATTTTAAAAAAAAATTCTCAACAAAAATTTTCGAAAAAAAAAATAAAAAAAAAAATTTTCAAAAAAAAATTTAATCTTGAAAAAAAATTTAAAAAAAATTTAAAAAAAAATTCGAAAAAAAATTTTAAAAAAATTTCAAAAAAAAAATTAAAAAAAAAAATTTCGAAAAAAAAAATTAAAAAAAAATTTAAAAAAAAAAAAAAAAATTTCCAAAAAAAATTTTATAAAAAATTTCGAAAAAAAAAAATTTCAAAAAAAAATTTTAAAAAAAAAATCGGAAAAATTTTCCAAAAAAAAAATTTAAAAAAAAAATTCGAAAAAAAAAATTTAAAAAAAAATATTCAAAAAAATTTCAAAAAAAAAATTTAAAAAAAAATCGAAAAAAAATTTCGAAAAAAAAATTGAAAAAAAAATTTCCAAAAAAAAATTTAAAAAAAAAAATTTCAAAAAAAAAAATTTTTTAAAAAAATTTAAAAAAAAATTTTTTAAAAAAATTTAAAAAAAATTTCAAAAAAAAAATTAAAAAAAAATTTCGAAAAAAAAAATTAAAAAAAAAATTTCCAAAAAAAAAATAAAAAAAAAAAAAAATTTCAAAAAAATTTCAAAAAAAAAATTTCCAAAAAAAAAATAAAAAAAAAAAATTTCAAAAAAATTTTCAAAAAAAATAAAAAAAAAATAAAAAAAAAAAATTCGAAAAAAAAAATAAAAAAAAAATTAAAAAAAAATCGAAAAAAAATTTCGAAAAAAAAAATTTCAAAAAAAAAATTTTTAAAAAAAAATTTTAAAAAAATTAAAAAAAAAAATTTCGAAAAAAAAAATTTCAAAAAAAATTTCCGAAAAAAAAATAAAAAAATTTTCAAAAAAAAATTTCAAAAAAAAAAATTTTCAAAAAAAAATAAAAAAAAAATTTAAAAAAAAATTCGAAAAAAAATTTCGAAAAAAAAATTGAAAAAAAAAAAATTTTAAAAAAAATTTCGAAAAAAATTTCAAAAAAATAATTTAAAAAAAAATCGAAAAAAAATTTCAAAAAAATTTCAAAAAAAAAATTTTCAAAAAAAATAAAAAAAAAAAATTTCGAAAAAAAAAATAAAAAAAAAATTGAAAAAAAAAAAATTTTCAAAAAAAAATTTAAAAAAAATTTCCAAAACAAAAAATTTCAAAAAAAAAAAAAAAAAAAAAACATCGAAAAAATTTTCGAAAAAAAAAATTAAAAAAAAAATTCTCAACAAAAATTTTCGAAATAAAAAATAAAAAAAAAATTTTCAAAAAAATTTTCGAAAAAAAAAA
Source organism: Chrysolina oricalcia (assembly GCA_944452925.2). NCBI lineage: Eukaryota > Metazoa > Arthropoda > Insecta > Coleoptera > Chrysomelidae > Chrysolina > Chrysolina oricalcia. The sequence goes on from OX101811.2 coordinate 41,546,421, forward strand.
TTTCAAAAAAAAATTCGAAAAAAAAATTTAAAAAAAATTTCCAAAAAAAAATTAAAAAAAAAAAATTTCCAAAAAAAAAATAAAAAAAAAAAAATTTCAAAAAAAAAATTTTCAAAAAAAATTTTAAAAAAATTTCAAAAAAAAAATTAAAAAAAAAATTTAAAAAAAAAATTTTCAAAAAAAAAATTAAAAAAAAAAAATTCGAAAAAAAATTTCGAAAAAAAAATTTAAAAAAAAAAATATTTCAAAAAAAAATTTCAAAAAAAAAATTCCAAAAAAAAAAAAAAAAAATTCAAAAAAAAAATTTTCAAAAAAAATTTTAAAAAAATTTCAAAAAAAATTTTCAAAAAAAATTTCGAAAAAAATAATTTCGAAAAAAAAATTTCAAAAAAAAATTTCAAAAAAAAAATTTCCAAAAAAAAAATAAAAAAAAAAAATTTCAAAAAAAATTTCAAAAAAATTTCAAAAAAAAAATTAAAAAAAAAAATTTCGAAAAAAAAAATTTAAAAAAAAAAAATTTCAAAAAAAAATTTAATTTCCAAAAAAAAAAATTTTTGAAAAAAATTTTTAAAAAAATTAAAAAAAAAATCTCAAAAAAAGTTTTCGAAAAAAAAAATAAAAAAAAAAAAATTTCAAAAAAAAAATTTTTAAAAAAAAATTTTTTAAAAAAAATTTAAAAAAAATTTCAAAAAAAAAATAAAAAAAAAATATTTCGAAAAAAAAAATTAAAAAAAAATAAAAAAAAAAAATTTCAAAAAAATTTCAAAAAAAAATTTCCAAAAAAAAAATAAAAAAAAAAAATTTCAAAAAAATTTCAAAAAAAAAATTTTCAAAAAAAATTAATAAAAAATTTCGAAAAAAAAAATTTTAAAAAAAATTTCCAAAAAAAAAATTAAAAAAAAAAATTTCAAAAAAATTTCAAAAAAAAATTTCCAACAAAAAAAATTAAAAAAAAAAATTTCTAAAAAATTTCAAAAAAAAAATTTTCAAAAAAAATTAAAAAAAAATAAAAAAAAATTTCGAAAAAAAAATTGAAAAAAAAAATTTTCAAAAAAAATTTCAAAAAAAAAAATTCGAAAAAAAAAATTTAAAAAAAAATTTTCAAAAAATTTAAAAAAAAAAAGTTTAAAAAAAAATCGAAAAAAAATTTCGAAAAAAAAATTGAAAAAAAAATTTCCAAAAAAAAATTAAAAAAAAAAAATTTCAAAAAAAAAATTTTTTTAAAAAAATTTTAAAAAAATTTTTTTAAAAAAATTTAAAAAAAATTTCAAAAAAAAAATTAAAAAAAAATTTCGAAAAAAAAAATTAAAAAAAAAATTTACAAAAAAAAAATAAAAAAAAAAAAATTTCAAAAAAATTTCAAAAAAAAAATTTCCAAAAAAAAATAAAAAAAAAAAATTTCAAAAAAATTTTCAAAAAAAATTAAAAAAAAATAAAAAAAAAAAATTCGAAAAAAAAAATAAAAAAAAAATTAAAAAAAAAATCGAAAAAAAATTTCGAAAAAAAAAATTTCAAAAAAAAAAATTTTAAAAAAAAATTTTAAAAAAATTTTAAAAAAAAATTTCGAAAAAAAAAATTTAAAAAAAAATTTCCGAAAAAAAAATAAAAAAAAAATTTTCAAAAAAAAATTTCAAAAAAAAAAAATTTTCAAAAAAAAATAAAAAAAAAATTAAAAAAAAATTCGAAAAAAAATTTCGAAAAAAAAATTGAAAAAAAAAAATTTTAAAAAAATTTCGAAAAAAATTTCAAAAAAATAATTTAAAAAAAAATCGAAAAAAAATTTCAAAAAAATTTCAAAAAAAAAATTTTCAAAAAAAATAAAAAAAAAAATTTCGAAAAAAAAAATAAAAAAAAAATTGAAAAAAAAAAAAATTTTCAAAAAAAAATTTCAAAAAAAAAATTTCCAAAAAAAAAAAATTTTTGAAAAAAATTTTTAAAAAAATTAAAAAAAAAATTCTCAAAAAAAGTTTTCGAAAAAAAAAATTAAAAAAAAAAAATTTTCAAAAAAAAATTTCAAAAAAAAAATTTTCAAAAAAAATAAAAAAAAAATTTAAAAAAAATCGAAAAAAAATTTCGAAAAAAAATTGAAAAAAAAAAATTTCAAAAAAAAATTTCAAAAAAAAAAATTCCAAAAAAAAAATAAAAAAAAAAAAATTTCAAAAAAAAAATTTTGAAAAAAAATTTTGAAAAAAAATTTTGAAAAAATTTCAAAAAAAAAATTAAAAAAAAAAATTTCGAAAAAAAAAATTAAAAAAAAAATTTAAAAAAAAAAAAAAAAAAAAATTTCCAAAAAAAATTTTATAAAAAATTTCGAAAAAAAAAAATTTCAAAAAAAAATTTTAAAAAAAAAATCGGAAAAATTTTCCAAAAAAAAAATTTAAAAAAAAAATTCGAAAAAAAAAATTTAAAAAAAAATTTTCAAAAAAATTTCAAAAAAAAAATTTAAAAAAAAATCGAAAAAAAATTTCGAAAAAAAAATTGAAAAAAAAATTTCCAAAAAAAAATTAAAAAAAAAAAATTTCAAAAAAAAAAATTTTTTAAAAAAATTAAAAAAAAATTTTTTTAAAAAAGTTTAAAAAAAATTTCAAAAAAAAAATTAAAAAAAAATTTCGAAAAAAAAAATTAAAAAAATAATTTCCAAAAAAAAAATAAAAAAAAAAAAATTTCAAAAAAATTTCAAAAAAAAATTTCCAAAAAAAAAATAAAAAAAAAAAATTTCAAAAAAATTTTCAAAAAAAATTAAAAAAAAATAAAAAAAAAAAATTCGAAAAAAAAAATAAAAAAAAAATTAAAAAAAAAATCGAAAAAAAATTTCGAAAAAAAAAATTTCAAAAAAAAAATTTTTAAAAAAAAATTTTAAAAAAATTAAAAAAAAAAATTTCGAAAAAAAAAATTTAAAAAAAAATTTCCGAAAAAAAAATAAAAAAAAAATTTTCAAAAAAAAATTTCAAAAAAAAAAATTTTCAAAAAAAAATAAAAGAAAAATTTAAAAAAAAATTCGAAAAAAAATTTCGAAAAAAAAATTGAAAAAAAAAAAATTTTAAAAAAAATTTCGAAAAAAATTTCAAAAAAATAATTTAAAAAAAAATCGAAAAAAAATTTCAAAAAAATTTCAAAAAAAAAATTTTCAAAAAAAATAAAAAAAAAAAATTTCGAAAAAAAAAATAAAAAAAAAATTGAAAAATAAAAAATTTTCAAAAAAAAATTTAAAAAAAATTTCCAAAACAAAAAATTTCAAAAAAAAAAAAAAAAAAACATCGAAAAAATTTTCAAAAAAAATTTTAAAAAAATTTCAAAAATAATTTTCAAAAAAAAATTCGAAAAAAAAAATAAAAAAAAAAAAATTTCAAAAAAAAATTTCAAAAAAAAAATTTCCAAAAAAAAAATACAAAAAAAAAATTTCAAAAAAAATTTTAAAAAAATTTCAAAAAAAAAATTAAAAAAAAAAATTTCGAAAAAAAAAATTTAAAAAAAAAAATTCAAAAAAAAATTTCAAAAAAAAAAATTAAAAAAAAAAAGTTTCAAAAAAATTTCAAAAAATAAATTTAAAAAAAAAAATTTCAAAAAAATTTCAAAAAAAAATTTTTAAAAAAAAATTTTAAAAAAAAAAATTTAAAAAAAATTTCAAAAAAAAAAAAAAAAAAAAATATTTCGAAAAAAAAAATTAAAAAAAAATAAAAAAAAAAAAATTTCAAAAAAATTTCAAAAAAAAATTTCCAAAAAAAAAATAAAAAAAAAAAATTTCAAAAAAATTCGAAAAAAAATTTCGAAAAAAAAATTGAAAATTTCGAAAAAAAAAAAAAAATTCGAAAACAAATTTCAAAAAAAAAAAAATTCCAAAAAAAAAAATTTTTTTCAAAAATTTTTAAAAAAATTTTAAAAAAAAATCTCAAAAAAAGTTTTCGAAAAAAAAAATAAAAAAAAAAAATTTCAAAAAAAATGAAAAAAAATTAAAAAAAAAAATTTCAAAAAAAAAATTTCCAAAAAAAAAATTAAAAAAAAAAAGTTTCAAAAAAATTTCAAAAAAAAAATTTAAATAAAAAAATTTCAAAAAAATTTCAAAAAAAAAATTAAAAAAAAAATTTCGAAAAAAAAAATTTCAAAAAAAAAATTTTTAAAAAAAAATTTAGAAAAAATTTCAAAAAAAAAATTCGAAAAAAAAAATTTCCAAAAAAAAAATTAAAAAAAAAAATTTCAAAAAAAAAATTTCCAACAAAAAAAATTTAAAAAAAAAAATTTCTAAAAAATTTCAAAAAAAAAATTTTCAAAAAAAATTTAAAAAAAATAAAAAAAAAAAAATTTCGAAAAAAAAAATTTTAAAAAAAATTCGAAAAAAAATTTCGAAAAAAAAATTAAAAAAAAAAAATATTTCAAAAAAAAAATTTCAAAAAAAAAATTTTCAAAAAAAATTTTAAAAAAATTTCAAAAAAAATTTTCAAAAAAAATTTCGAAAAAAAAAATAAAAAAAAAAAATTTCAAAAAAAAATTTCAAAAAAAAAATTTCAAAAAAAAAAATAAAAAAAAAAAATTTCAAAAAAAATTTCAAAAAAATTTCAAAAAAAAAATTAAAAAAAAAAATTTCGAAAAAAAAAATTTAAAAAAAAAAATTTCAAAAAAAATTTAATTTCCAAAAAAAAAAATTTTTGAAAAAAATTTTTAAAAAAATTAAAAAAAAAATCTCAAAAAAAGTTTTCGAAAAAAAAAATAAAAAAAAAAAAATTTCAAAAAAAAATTTTAAAAAAAAAATTTTTTAAAAAAAATTTTAAAAAAATTTCAAAAAAAAAATAAAAAAAAAATATTTCGAAAAAAAAATTAAAAAAAAATAAAAAAAAAAAAATTTCAAAAAAATTTCAAAAAAAAATTTCCAAAAAAAAAATAAAAAAAAAAAATTTCAAAAAAATTTCAAAAAAAAAATTTTCAAAAAAAATTAATAAAAAATTTCGAAAAAAAAAATTTTAAAAAAAATTTCCAAAAAAAAAATTAAAAAAAAAAATTTCAAAAAAATTTCAAAAAAAAATTTCCAACAAAAAAAATTTAAATTAAAAATTTCTAAAAAATTTCAAAAAAAAAATTTTCGAAAAAAATTAAAAAAAAATAAAAAAAAAATTTCGAAAAAAAAATTGAAAAAAAAAATTTTCAAAAAAAATTTCAAAAAAAAAATTTCCAAAAAAAAAAAATTTTTGAAAAAAATTTTTAAAAAAATTTAAAAAAAAATTCTCAAAAAAAGTTTTCGAAAAAAAAAATTAAAAAAAAAAATTTTCAAAAAAAAATTTCAAAAAAAAAATTTTCAAAAAAAATAAAAAAAAAATTAAAAAAAAATCGAAAAAAAATTTCGAAAAAAAATTGAAAAAAAAAAAATTTCAAAAAAAAATTTCAAAAAAAAAAATTCCAAAAAAAAAATAAAAAAAAAAATTTCAAAAAAAAAATTTTGAAAAAAAATTTTTAAAAAATTTCAAAAAAAAATTAAAAAAAAAATTTCGAAAAAAAAAATTAAAAAAAAAAATTTCAAAAAAAAAATAAAAAAAAAAAATTTTCAAAGAAAAATTTCAAAAAAAAAATTTTCAAAAAAAACTAAAAAAAAAATCGAAAAAATTTTCGAAAAAAAATTTTAAAAAAAAATTCTCAACAAAAATTTTCGAAAAAAAAAATAAAAAAAAAAATTTTCAAAAAAAAATTTAATCTTGAAAAAAAATTTAAAAAAAATTTAAAAAAAAATTCGAAAAAAAATTTTAAAAAAATTTCAAAAAAAAAATTAAAAAAAAAAATTTCGAAAAAAAAAATTAAAAAAAAATTTAAAAAAAAAAAAAAAAAAAAAATTCCAAAAAAAATTTTATAAAAAATTTCGAAAAAAAAAAATTTCAAAAAAAAATTTTAAAAAAAAAATCGGAAAAATTTTTCAAAAAAAAAATTTAAAAAAAAAATTCGAAAAAAAAAATTTAAAAAAAAATATTCAAAAAAATTTCAAAAAAAAAATTTAAAAAAAAATCGAAAAAAAATTTCGAAAAAAAAATTGAAAAAAAAATTTCCAAAAAAAAATTAAAAAAAAAAAATTTCAAAAAAAAAAATTTTTTAAAAAAATTTAAAAAAAAATTTTTTAAAAAAATTTAAAAAAAATTTCAAAAAAAAAATTAAAAAAAAATTTCGAAAAAAAAAATTAAAAAAAAAATTTCCAAAAAAAAAATAAAAAAAAAAAATTTCAAAAAAATTTCAAAAAAAAAATTTCCAAAAAAAAAATAAAAAAAAATTTCAAAAAAATTTTCAAAAAAAATTAAAAAAAAATAAAAAAAAAAAATTCGAAAAAAAAAATAAAAAAAAAATTAAAAAAAAAATCGAAAAAAAATTTCGAAAAAAAAAATTTCAAAAAAAAAATTTTAAAAAAAAAATTTTAAAAAGATTAAAAAAAAAAATTTCGAAAAAAAAAATTTAAAAAAAAATTTCCGAAAAAAAAATAAAAAAAAAATTTTCAAAAAAAAATTTCAAAAAAAAAAATTTTCAAAAAAAAATAAAAAAAAAATTTAAAAAAAAATTCGAAAAAAAATTTCGAAAAAAAAATTGAAAAAAAAAAAATTTTAAAAAAAATTTCGAAAAAAATTTCAAAAAAATAATTTAAAAAAAAATCGAAAAAAAATTTCAAAAAAATTTCAAAAAAAAAATTTTCAAAAAAAATAAAAAAAAAAATTTCGAAAAAAAAAATAAAAAAAAAATTGAAAAAAAAAAAATTTTCAAAAAAAAATTTAAAAAAATTTCCAAAACAAAAAATTTCAAAAAAAAAAAAAAAAAAAAAACATCGAAAAAATTTTCGAAAAAAAAAATTTAAAAAAAAATTCTCAACAAAAATTTTCGAAATAAAAAATAAAAAAAAAATTTTCAAAAAAATTTTCGAAAAAAAAAATTTCAAAAAAAAATTCGAAAAAAAAATTTAAAAAAAATTTCCAAAAAAAAATTAAAAAAAAAAAATTTCCAAAAAAAAAATAAAAAAAAAAAAATTTCAAAAAAAAAATTTTCAAAAAAAATTTTAAAAAAATTTCAAAAAAAAAATTAAAAAAAAAATTTAAAAAAAAAATTTTCAAAAAAAAAATTAAAAAAAAAAAATTCGAAAAAAAATTTCGAAAAAAAAATTAAAAAAAAAAAATATTTCAAAAAAAAATTTCAAAAAAAAAATTCCAAAAAAAAAAAAAAAAAATTCAAAAAAAAAATTTTCAAAAAAAATTTTAAAAAAATTTCAAAAAAAATTTTCAAAAAAAATTTCGAAAAAAAAAATTTCGAAAAAAAAATTTCAAAAAAAAATTTCAAAAAAAAAATTTCCAAAAAAAAAATAAAAAAAAAAAATTTCAAAAAAAATTTCAAAAAAATTTCAAAAAAAAAATTAAAAAAAAAAATTTCGAAAAAAAAAATTTAAAAAAAAAAAATTTCAAAAAAAAATTTAATTTCCAAAAAAAAAAATTTTTGAAAAAAATTTTTAAAAAAATTAAAAAAAAAATCTCAAAAAAAGTTTTCGAAAAAAAAAATAAAAAAAAAAAAATTTCAAAAAAAAAATTTTTAAAAAAAAATTTTTTAAAAAAAATTTAAAAAAAATTTCAAAAAAAAAATAAAAAAAAAATATTTCGAAAAAAAAAATTAAAAAAAAATAAAAAAAAAAAATTTCAAAAAAATTTCAAAAAAAAATTTCCAAAAAAAAAATAAAAAAAAAAAATTTCAAAAAAATTTCAAAAAAAAAATTTTCAAAAAAAATTAATAAAAAATTTCGAAAAAAAAAATTTTAAAAAAAATTTCCAAAAAAAAAATTAAAAAAAAAAATTTCAAAAAAATTTCAAAAAAAAATTTCCAACAAAAAAAATTAAAAAAAAAAATTTCTAAAAAATTTCAAAAAAAAAATTTTCAAAAAAAATTAAAAAAAAATAAAAAAAAATTTCGAAAAAAAAATTGAAAAAAAAAATTTTCAAAAAAAATTTCAAAAAAAAAATTTCCAAAAAAAAAAATTTTTGAAAAAAATTTTTAAAAAAATTTAAAAAAAAATTCTCAAAAAAAGTTTTCGAAAAAAAAAATAAAAAAAAAAAAATTTTCAAAAAAAAATTTCAAAAAAAAAATTTTCAAAAAAAATAAAAAAAAAATTAAAAAAAAATCGAAAAAAAATTTCGAAAAAAAATTGAAAAAAAAAAAATTTCAAAAAAAAATTTCAAAAAAAAAAATTCCAAAAAAAAAATAAAAAAAAAAAAATTTCAAAAAAAAAATTTTGAAAAAAAATTTTGAAAAAATTTCAAAAAAAAATTTAAAAAAAAATTTCGAAAAAAAAAATTAAAAAAAAAAATTTCAAAAAAAAATAAAAAAAAAAATTTTCAAAGAAAAATTTAAAAAAAAAAATTTTCAAAAAAAACAAAAAAAAAATCGAAAAAATTTTCGAAAAAAAATTTTAAAAAAAAATTCTCAACAAAAATTTTCGAAAAAAAAAATAAAAAAAAAAATTTTCAAAAAAAAATTTAATCTTGAAAAAAAATTTAAAAAAAATTTTAAAAAAAATTCGAAAAAAAATTTAAAAAAAATTTCAAAAAAAAAATTAAAAAAAAAAATTTCGAAAAAAAAAATTAAAAAAAAAATTTAAAAAAAAAAAAAAAAAAAAATTTCCAAAAAAAATTTTATAAAAAATTTCGAAAAAAAAAAATTTCAAAAAAAAATTTTAAAAAAAAAATCGGAAAAATTTTCCAAAAAAAAAATTAAAAAAAAAAATTCGAAAAAAAAAATTTAAAAAAAAATTTTCAAAAAATTTTAAAAAAAAAAGTTTAAAAAAAATCGAAAAAAAATTTCGAAAAAAAAATTGAAAAAAAAATTTCCAAAAAAAAATTAAAAAAAAAAAATTTCAAAAAAAAAATTTTTTTAAAAAAATTTTAAAAAAATTTTTTTAAAAAAATTTAAAAAAAATTTCAAAAAAAAAATTAAAAAAAAATTTCGAAAAAAAAAATTAAAAAAAAAATTTACAAAAAAAAAATAAAAAAAAAAAAATTTCAAAAAAATTTCAAAAAAAAAATTTCCAAAAAAAAATAAAAAAAAAAATTTCAAAAAAATTTTCAAAAAAAATTAAAAAAAAATAAAAAAAAAAAATTCGAAAAAAAAAAATAAAAAAAAAATTAAAAAAAAAATCGAAAAAAAATTTCGAAAAAAAAAATTTCAAAAAAAAAAATTTTAAAAAAAAATTTTAAAAAAATTTTAAAAAAAAATTTCGAAAAAAAAAATTTAAAAAAAAATTTCCGAAAAAAAAATAAAAAAAAAATTTTCAAAAAAAAATTTCAAAAAAAAAAAATTTTCAAAAAAAAATAAAAAAAAAATTAAAAAAAAATTCGAAAAAAAATTTCGAAAAAAAAATTGAAAAAAAAAAATTTTAAAAAAATTTCGAAAAAAATTTCAAAAAAATAATTTAAAAAAAAATCGAAAAAAAATTTCAAAAAAATTTCAAAAAAAAAATTTTCAAAAAAAATAAAAAAAAAAAATTTCGAAAAAAAAAATAAAAAAAAAATTGAAAAAAAAAAAAATTTTCAAAAAAAAATTTCAAAAAAAAAATTTTCAAAAAAAATAAAAAAAAAATTTAAAAAAAATCGAAAAAAAATTTCGAAAAAAAATTGAAAAAAAAAAATTTCAAAAAAAAATTTCAAAAAAAAAAATTCCAAAAAAAAAATAAAAAAAAAAAAATTTCAAAAAAAAAATTTTGAAAAAAAATTTTGAAAAAATTTCAAAAAAAAATTTAAAAAAAAAAATTTCAAAAAAATTTCAAAAAAAAATTTTTAAAAAAAAATTTTAAAAAAAAAATTTAAAAAAAATTTCAAAAAAAAAATAAAAAAAAAATATTTCGAAAAAAAAAATTAAAAAAAAATAAAAAAAAAAAAATTTCAAAAAAATTTCAAAAAAAAATTTCCAAAAAAAAAATAAAAAAAAAAAATTTCAAAAAAATTCGAAAAAAAATTTCGAAAAAAAAATTGAAAATTTCGAAAAAAAAAAAAAAATTCGAAAACAAATTTCAAAAAAAAAAAAATTCCAAAAAAAAAAATTTTTTTCAAAAATTTTTTAAAAAATTTTAAAAAAAAATCTCAAAAAAAGTTTTCGAAAAAAAAAATAAAAAAAAAAAATTTCAAAAAAAATGAAAAAAAATTAAAAAAAAAAATTTCAAAAAAATTTCAAAAAAAAAATTAAAAAAAAAAAATTTCAAAAAAATTTCAAAAAAAAAATTTAAAAAAAAATTTCGAAAAAAAAAATTTCAAAAAAAAAATTTTTAAAAAAAAATTTAGAAAAAATTTCAAAAAAAAATTTCGAAAAAAAAAATTAAAAAAAAAATTTCCAAAAAAAAAATTAAAAAAAAAAATTTCAAAAAAAAAATTTCCAACAAAAAAAATTAAAAAAAAAAATTTCTAAAAAATTTCAAAAAAAAAATTTTCAAAAAAAATTTAAAAAAAATAAAAAAAAAAAAATTTCGAAAAAAAAAATTTTAAAAAAAATTCGAAAAAAAATTTCGAAAAAAAATTAAAAAAAAAAAATATTTCAAAAAAAAAATTTCAAAAAAAAAATTTTCAAAAAAAATTTTAAAAAAATTTCAAAAAAAATTTTCAAAAAAAATTTCGAAAAAAAAAATAAAAAAAAAAAATTTCAAAAAAAAATTTCAAAAAAAAAATTTCAAAAAAAAAAATAAAAAAAAAAAATTTCAAAAAAAATTTCAAAAAAATTTCAAAAAAAAAATTAAAAAAAAAAATTTCGAAAAAAAAAATTTAAAAAAAAAAAATTTCAAAAAAAATTTAATTTCCAAAAAAAAAAATTTTTGAAAAAAATTTTTAAAAAAATTTAAAAAAAAATCTCAAAAAAAGTTTTCGAAAAAAAAAATAAAAAAAAAAAATTTCAAAAAAAAAATTTTTAAAAAAAAATTTTTTAAAAAAAATTTTAAAAAAATTTCAAAAAAAAAATAAAAAAAAAATATTTCGAAAAAAAAATTAAAAAAAAATAAAAAAAAAAAATTTCAAAAAAATTTCAAAAAAAAATTTCCAAAAAAAAAATAAAAAAAAAAATTTCAAAAAAATTTCAAAAAAAAAATTTTCAAAAAAAATTAATAAAAAATTTCGAAAAAAAAAATTTTAAAAAAAATTTCCAAAAAAAAAATTAAAAAAAAAAATTTCAAAAAAATTTCAAAAAAAAATTTCCAACAAAAAAAATTTAAAAAAAAAATTTCTAAAAAATTTCAAAAAAAAAATTTTCAAAAAAAATTAAAAAAAAATAAAAAAAAAATTTCGAAAAAAAAATTGAAAAAAAAAATTTTCAAAAAAAATTTCAAAAAAAAAATTTCCAAAAAAAAAAAATTTTTGAAAAAAATTTTTAAAAAAATTAAAAAAAAAATCTCAAAAAAAGTTTTCGAAAAAAAAAATAAAAAAAAAAAATTTCAAAAAAAAAATTTTTAAAAAAAAATTTTTTAAAAAAAATTTTAAAAAAATTTCAAAAAAAAAATAAAAAAAAAATATTTCGAAAAAAAAATTTAAAAAAAATAAAAAAAAAAAAATTTCAAAAAAATTTCAAAAAAAAATTTCCAAAAAAAAAATAAAAAAAAAAATTTCAAAAAAATTTCAAAAAAAAAATTTTCAAAAAAAATTAATAAAAAATTTCGAAAAAAAAAATTTTAAAAAAAATTTCCAAAAAAAAAATTAAAAAAAAAAATTTCAAAAAAATTTCAAAAAAAAATTTCCAACAAAAAAAATTTAAAAAAAAAATTTCTAAAAAATTTCAAAAAAAAAATTTTCAAAAAAAATTAAAAAAAAATAAAAAAAAAATTTCGAAAAAAAAATTGAAAAAAAAAATTTTCAAAAAAAATTTCAAAAAAAAAATTTCCAAAAAAAAAAAATTTTTGAAAAAAATTTTTAAAAAAATTTAAAAAAAAATTCTCAAAAAAAGTTTTCGAAAAAAAAAATTAAAAAAAAAAATTTTCAAAAAAAAATTTCAAAAAAAAAATTTTCAAAAAAAATAAAAAAAAAATTAAAAAAAAATCGAAAAAAAATTTCGAAAAAAAATTGAAAAAAAAAAAATTTCAAAGAAAAATTTCAAAAAAAAAAATTCCAAAAAAAAAATAAAAAAAAAAATTTCAAAAAAAAAATTTTGAAAAAAATTTTTTAAAAAATTTCAAAAAAAAATTAAAAAAAAAATTTCGAAAAAAAAAATTAAAAAAAAAAATTTCAAAAAAAAAAAAAAAAAAAAAAATTTTCAGAAAAATTTCAAAAAAAAAATTTTCAAAAAAAACTAAAAAAAAAATCGAAAAAATTTTCGAAAAAAAATTTTAAAAAAAAATTCTCAACAAAAATTTTCGAAAAAAAAAATAAAAAAAAAAATTTTCAAAAAAAAATTTAATCTTGAAAAAAAATTTAAAAAAAATTTAAAAAAAAATTCGAAAAAAAATTTTAAAAAAATTTCAAAAAAAAAATTAAAAAAAAAAATTTCGAAAAAAAAAATTAAAAAAAAAATTTAAAAAAAAAAAAAAAAAAAAAATTTCCAAAAAAAATTTTATAAAAAATTTCGAAAAAAAAAAAATTTCAAAAAAAAATTTTAAAAAAAAAATCGGAAAAATTTTCCAAAAAAAAAATTAAAAAAAAAAATTCGAAAAAAAAAATTTAAAAAAAATATTCAAAAAAATTTCAAAAAAAAAATTTAAAAAAAAATCGAAAAAAAATTTCGAAAAAAAAATTGAAAAAAAAATTTCCAAAAAAAAATTAAAAAAAAAAAATTTCAAAAAAAAAAAATTTTTAAAAAAATTTAAAAAAAATTTTTTTTAAAAAATTTAAAAAAAATTTCAAAAAAAAAATTAAAAAAAAATTTCGAAAAAAAAAATTAAAAAAAAAATTTCCAAAAAAAAAATAAAAAAAAAAAATTTCAAAAAAATTTCAAAAAAAAAATTTCCAAAAAAAAAATAAAAAAAAAAAATTTCAAAAAAATTTTCAAAAAAAATTAAAAAAAAATAAAAAAAAAAATTCGAAAAAAAAAATAAAAAAAAAATTAAAAAAAAAATCGAAAAAAAATTTCGAAAAAAAAAATTTCAAAAAAAAAATTTTTAAAAAAAAATTTTAAAAAAATTAAAAAAAAAAATTTCGAAAAAAAAAATTAAAAAAAAAATTTCCGAAAAAGAAATAAAAAAAAAATTTTCAAAAAAAAATTTCAAAAAAAAAAATTTTCAAAAAAAAATAAAAAAAAAATTTAAAAAAAAATTCGAAAAAAAATTTCGAAAAAAAAATTGAAAAAAAAAAAATTTTAAAAAAAATTTCGAAAAAAATTTCAAAAAAATAATTTAAAAAAAAATCGAAAAAAAATTTCAAAAAAATTTCAAAAAAAAAATTTTCAAAAAAAATAAAAAAAAAAAATTTCGAAAAAAAAAATAAAAAAAAAATTGAAAAAAAAAAAATTTTCAAAAAAAAATTTAAAAAAAATTTCCAAAACAAAAAATTTCAAAAAAAAAAAAAAAAAAACATCGAAAAAATTTTCGAAAAAAAAAATTTAAAAAAAAATTCTCAACAAAAATTTTCGAAATAAAAAATAAAAAAAAAATTTTCAAAAAAATTTTCGAAAAAAAAAATTTCAAAAAAAAATTCGAAAAAAAAATTTAAAAAAAATTTCCAAAAAAAAATTAAAAAAAAAAAATTTCCAAAAAAAAAATAAAAAAAAAAAAATTTCAAAAAAAAAATTTTCAAAAAAAATTTTAAAAAAATTTCAAAAAAAAAATTAAAAAAAAAATTTAAAAAAAAAATTTTCAAAAAAAAAATTAAAAAAAAAAAATTCGAAAAAAAATTTCGAAAAAAAAATTTAAAAAAAAAAATATTTCAAAAAAAAATTTCAAAAAAAAAATTCCAAAAAAAAAAAAAAAAAAAAATTCAAAAAAAAAATTTTCAAAAAAAATTTTAAAAAAATTTCAAAAAAAATTTTCAAAAAAAATTTCGAAAAAAAAAATTTCGAAAAAAAAATTTCAAAAAAAAATTTCAAAAAAAAAATTTCCAAAAAAAAAATAAAAAAAAAAAATTTCAAAAAAAATTTCAAAAAAATTTCAAAAAAAAAATTAAAAAAAAAAATTTCGAAAAAAAAAATTTAAAAAAAAAAAATTTCAAAAAAAAATTTAATTTCCAAAAAAAAAAATTTTTGAAAAAAATTTTTAAAAAAATTAAAAAAAAAATCTCAAAAAAAGTTTTCGAAAAAAAAAATGAAAAAAAAAAAATTTCAAAAAAAAAATTTTTAAAAAAAAATTTTTTAAAAAAAATTTAAAAAAAATTTCAAAAAAAAAATAAAAAAAAAAATATTTCGAAAAAAAAAATAAAAAAAAATAAAAAAAAAAAATTTCAAAAAAATTTCAAAAAAAAATTTCCAAAAAAAAAATAAAAAAAAAAAATTTCAAAAAAATTTCAAAAAAAAAATTTTCAAAAAAAATTAATAAAAAATTTCGAAAAAAAAAATTTTAAAAAAAATTTCCAAAAAAAAATTAAAAAAAAAATTTCAAAAAAATTTCAAAAAAAAATTTCCAACAAAAAAAATTAAAAAAAAAAATTTCTAAAAAATTTCAAAAAAAAAATTTTCAAAAAAAATTAAAAAAAAATAAAAAAAAAAATTCGAAAAAAAAATTGAAAAAAAAAATTTTCAAAAAAAATTTCAAAAAAAAAATTTCCAAAAAAAAAATTTAAAAAAAAATTTCCGAAAAAAAAATTAAAAAAAAATTTTCAAAAAAAAATTTCAAAAAAAAAAAATTTTCAAAAAAAAATAAAAAAAAAATTAAAAAAAAATTCGAAAAAAAATTTCGAAAAAAAAATTGAAAAAAAAAAATTTTAAAAAAATTTCGAAAAAAATTTCAAAAAAATAATTTAAAAAAAAATCGAAAAAAAATTTCAAAAAAAATTTCAAAAAAAAAATTTTCAAAAAAAATAAAAAAAAAAAATTTCGAAAAAAAAAATAAAAAAAAAATTGAAAAAAAAAAAAATTTTCAAAAAAAAATTTCAAAAAAAAAATTTCCAAAAAAAAAAAATTTTTGAAAAAAATTTTTAAAAAAATTAAAAAAAAAATTCTCAAAAAAAGTTTTCGAAAAAAAAAATTAAAAAAAAAAAATTTTCAAAAAAAAATTTCAAAAAAAAAAATTTTCAAAAAAAATAAAAAAAAAATTAAAAAAAAATCGAAAAAAAATTTCGAAAAAAAATTGAAAAAAAAAAATTTCAAAAAAAAATTTCAAAAAAAAAAATTCCAAAAAAAAAATAAAAAAAAAAAAATTTCAAAAAAAAAATTTTGAAAAAAAATTTTGAAAAAATTTCAAAAAAAAATTTAAAAAAAAATTAAAAAAAAAAATTTCAAAAAAAAATAAAAAAAAAAATTTTTCAAAGAAAAATTTCAAAAAAAAAATTTTCAAAAAAAACAAAAAAAAAATCGAAAAAATTTTCGAAAAAAAATTTTAAAAAAAAATTCTCAACAAAAATTTTCGAAAAAAAAAATAAAAAAAAAAATTTTCAAAAAAAAATTTAATCTTGAAAAAAAATTTAAAAAAAATTTTAAAAAAAATTCGAAAAAAAATTTAAAAAAAATTTCAAAAAAAAAATTAAAAAAAAAAATTTCGAAAAAAAAAATTAAAAAAAAAATTTAAAAAAAAAAAAAAAAAAAAAAATTCCAAAAAAAATTTTATAAAAAATTTCGAAAAAAAAAAATTTCAAAAAAAAATTTAAAAAAAAAATCGGAAAAATTTTCCAAAAAAAAAATTAAAAAAAAAAATTCGAAAAAAAAAATTTAAAAAAAAATTTTCAAAAAAATTTCAAAAAAAAAATTTAAAAAAAAATCGAAAAAAAATTTCGAAAAAAAAATTTAAAAAAAATTTCAAAAAAAAAATTAAAAAAAAATTTCGAAAAAAAAAATTAAAAAAAAAATTTACAAAAAAAAAATAAAAAAAAAAAATTTCAAAAAAATTTCAAAAAAATTTCAAAAAAAAAATTTCCAAAAAAAAATAAAAAAAAAAAATTTCAAAAAAATTTTCAAAAAAAATTAAAAAAAAATAAAAAAAAAAAATTCGAAAAAAAAAAATAAAAAAAAAATTAAAAAAAAAATCGAAAAAAAATTTCGAAAAAAAAAATTTCAAAAAAAAAAATTTTAAAAAAAAATTTTAAAAAAATTTTAAAAAAAAATTTCGAAAAAAAAAATTTAAAAAAAAATTTCCGAAAAAAAAATAAAAAAAAAATTTTCAAAAAAAAATTTCAAAAAAAAAAAATTTTCAAAAAAAAATAAAAAAAAAATTAAAAAAAAATTCGAAAAAAAATTTCGAAAAAAAAATTGAAAAAAAAAAATTTTAAAAAAAATTTCGAAAAAAATTTCAAAAAAATAATTTAAAAAAAAATCGAAAAAAAATTTCAAAAAAATTTCAAAAAAAAAATTTTCAAAAAAAAAAAAAAAAAAAATTTCGAAAAAAAAAATAAAAAAAAAATTTTAAAAAAAATTCGAAAAAAAATTTCGAAAAAAAAATTTAAAAAAAAAAAATATTTCAAAAAAAAATTTCAAAAAAAAAATTCCAAAAAAAAAAAAAAAAAAAAATTTCAAAAAAAAAATTTTCAAAAAAAATTTTAAAAAAATTTCAAAAAAAATTTTCAAAAAAAATTTCGAAAAAAAAAAAAAAAAAAAAAAAATTTCAAAAAAAAATTTCAAAAAAAAAATTTCCAAAAAAAAAATAAAAAAAAAAAATTTCAAAAAAAATTTCAAAAAAATTTCAAAAAAAAAATTAAAAAAAAAAATTTCGAAAAAAAAAATTTAAAAAAAAAAAATTTCAAAAAAAAATTTAATTTTCAAAAAAAAAAATTTTTGAAAAAAATTTTTAAAAAAATTTTAAAAAAAATCTCAAAAAAAGTTTTCGAAAAAAAAAATAAAAAAAAAAAAATTTTCAAAAAAAATTTTCAAAAAAAATTAAAAAAAAATAAAAAAAAATTTCGAAAAAAAAATTGAAAAAAAAAATTTTCAAAAAAAATTTCAAAAAAAAAAATTCGAAAAAAAAAATTTAAAAAAAAATTTTCAAAAAATTTAAAAAAAAAAAGTTTAAAAAAAAATCGAAAAAAAATTTCGAAAAAAAAATTGAAAAAAAAATTTCCAAAAAAAAATTAAAAAAAAAAAATTTCAAAAAAAAAATTTTTTTTAAAAAATTTTAAAAAAATTTTTTTAAAAAAATTTAAAAAAAATTTCAAAAAAAAAATTAAAAAAAAATTTCGAAAAAAAAAATTAAAAAAAAAATTTACAAAAAAAAAATAAAAAAAAAAAAATTTCAAAAAAATTTCAAAAAAAAAATTTCCAAAAAAAAATAAAAAAAAAAAATTTCAAAAAAATTTTCAAAAAAAATTAAAAAAAAATAAAAAAAAAAAATTCGAAAAAAAAAATAAAAAAAAAATTAAAAAAAAAATCGAAAAAAAATTTCGAAAAAAAAAATTTCAAAAAAAAAAATTTTAAAAAAAAATTTTAAAAAAATTTTAAAAAAAAATTTCGAAAAAAAAAATTTAAAAAAAAATTTCCGAAAAAAAAATAAAAAAAAAATTTTCAAAAAAAAATTTCAAAAAAAAAAAATTTTCAAAAAAAAATAAAAAAAAAATTAAAAAAAAATTCGAAAAAAAATTTCGAAAAAAAAATTGAAAAAAAAAAATTTTAAAAAAATTTCGAAAAAAATTTCAAAAAAATAATTTAAAAAAAAATCGAAAAAAAATTTCAAAAAAATTTCAAAAAAAAAATTTTCAAAAAAAATAAAAAAAAAAATTTCGAAAAAAAAAATAAAAAAAAAATTGAAAAAAAAAAAAATTTTCAAAAAAAAATTTCAAAAAAAAAATTTCCAAAAAAAAAAAATTTTTGAAAAAAATTTTTAAAAAAATTAAAAAAAAAATTCTCAAAAAAAGTTTTCGAAAAAAAAAATTAAAAAAAAAAAATTTTCAAAAAAAAATTTCAAAAAAAAAATTTTCAAAAAAAATAAAAAAAAAATTTAAAAAAAATCGAAAAAAAATTTCGAAAAAAAATTGAAAAAAAAAAATTTCAAAAAAAAATTTCAAAAAAAAAAATTCCAAAAAAAAAATAAAAAAAAAAAAATTTCAAAAAAAAAATTTTGAAAAAAAATTTTGAAAAAAAATTTTGAAAAAATTTCAAAAAAAAAATTAAAAAAAAAAATTTCGAAAAAAAAAATTAAAAAAAAAATTTAAAAAAAAAAAAAAAAAAAAAATTTCCAAAAAAAATTTTATAAAAAATTTCGAAAAAAAAAAATTTCAAAAAAAAATTTTAAAAAAAAAATCGGAAAAATTTTCCAAAAAAAAAATTTAAAAAAAAAATTCGAAAAAAAAAATTTAAAAAAAAATTTTCAAAAAAATTTCAAAAAAAAAATTTAAAAAAAAATCGAAAAAAAATTTCGAAAAAAAAATTGAAAAAAAAATTTCCAAAAAAAAATTAAAAAAAAAAAATTTCAAAAAAAAAATTTTTTTAAAAAAATTAAAAAAAAATTTTTTTAAAAAAGTTTAAAAAAAATTTCAAAAAAAAAATTAAAAAAAAATTTCGAAAAAAAAAATTAAAAAAATAATTTCCAAAAAAAAAATAAAAAAAAAAAAATTTCAAAAAAATTTCAAAAAAAAATTTCCAAAAAAAAAATAAAAAAAAAATTGAAAAAAAAAAAAATTTTCAAAAAAAAATTTCAAAAAAAAAATTTCCAAAAAAAAAAAATTTTTGAAAAAAATTTTTAAAAAAATTAAAAAAAAAATTCTCAAAAAAAGTTTTCGAAAAAAAAAATTAAAAAAAAAAAATTTTCAAAAAAAAATTTCAAAAAAAAAATTTTCAAAAAAAATAAAAAAAAAATTTAAAAAAAATCGAAAAAAAATTTCGAAAAAAAATTGAAAAAAAAAAATTTCAAAAAAAAATTTCAAAAAAAAAAATTCCAAAAAAAAAATAAAAAAAAAAAAATTTCAAAAAAAAAATTTTGAAAAAAAATTTTGAAAAAAAATTTTGAAAAAATTTCAAAAAAAAAATTAAAAAAAAAAATTTCGAAAAAAAAAATTAAAAAAAAAATTTAAAAAAAAAAAAAAAAAAAAAATTTCCAAAAAAAATTTTATAAAAAATTTCGAAAAAAAAAAATTTCAAAAAAAAATTTTAAAAAAAAAATCGGAAAAATTTTCCAAAAAAAAAATTTAAAAAAAAAATTCGAAAAAAAAAATTTAAAAAAAAATTTTCAAAAAAATTTCAAAAAAAAAATTTAAAAAAAAATCGAAAAAAAATTTCGAAAAAAAAATTGAAAAAAAAATTTCCAAAAAAAAATTAAAAAAAAAAAATTTCAAAAAAAAAATTTTTTTAAAAAAATTAAAAAAAAATTTTTTTAAAAAAGTTTAAAAAAAATTTCAAAAAAAAAATTAAAAAAAAATTTCGAAAAAAAAAATTAAAAAAATAATTTCCAAAAAAAAAATAAAAAAAAAAAAATTTCAAAAAAATTTCAAAAAAAAATTTCCAAAAAAAAAATAAAAAAAAAAAATTTCAAAAAAATTTTCAAAAAAAATTAAAAAAAAATAAAAAAAAAAAATTCGAAAAAAAAAATAAAAAAAAAATTAAAAAAAAAATCGAAAAAAAATTTCGAAAAAAAAAATTTCAAAAAAAAAATTTTTAAAAAAAAATTTTAAAAAAATTAAAAAAAAAAATTTCGAAAAAAAAAATTTAAAAAAAAATTTCCGAAAAAAAAATAAAAAAAAAATTTTCAAAAAAAAATTTCAAAAAAAAAAATTTTCAAAAAAAAATAAAAGAAAAATTTAAAAAAAAATTCGAAAAAAAATTTCGAAAAAAAAATTGAAAAAAAAAAAATTTTAAAAAAAATTTCGAAAAAAATTTCAAAAAAATAATTTAAAAAAAAATCGAAAAAAAATTTCAAAAAAATTTCAAAAAAAAAATTTTCAAAAAAAATAAAAAAAAAAAATTTCGAAAAAAAAAATAAAAAAAAAATTGAAAAATAAAAAATTTTCAAAAAAAAATTTAAAAAAAATTTCCAAAACAAAAAATTTCAAAAAAAAAAAAAAAAAAACATCGAAAAAATTTTCAAAAAAAATTTTAAAAAAATTTCAAAAATAATTTTCAAAAAAAAATTCGAAAAAAAAAATAAAAAAAAAAAAATTTCAAAAAAAAATTTCAAAAAAAAAATTTCCAAAAAAAAAATACAAAAAAAAAATTTCAAAAAAAATTTTAAAAAAATTTCAAAAAAAAAATTAAAAAAAAAATTTCGAAAAAAAAAATTTAAAAAAAAAAAATTCAAAAAAAAATTTCAAAAAAAAAAATTAAAAAAAAAAAGTTTCAAAAAAATTTCAAAAAATAAATTTAAAAAAAAAAATTTCAAAAAAATTTCAAAAAAAAATTTTTAAAAAAAAATTTAAAAAAAAAAAATTTAAAAAAAATTTCAAAAAAAAAAAAAAAAAAAAATATTTCGAAAAAAAAAATTAAAAAAAAATAAAAAAAAAAAAATTTCAAAAAAATTTCAAAAAAAAATTTCCAAAAAAAAAATAAAAAAAAAAAATTTCAAAAAAATTCGAAAAAAAATTTCGAAAAAAAAATTGAAAATTTCGAAAAAAAAAAAAAAATTCGAAAACAAATTTCAAAAAAAAAAAAATTCCAAAAAAAAAAATTTTTTTCAAAAATTTTTAAAAAAATTTTAAAAAAAAATCTCAAAAAAAGTTTTCGAAAAAAAAAATAAAAAAAAAAAATTTCAAAAAAAATGAAAAAAAATTAAAAAAAAAAATTTCAAAAAAAAAATTTCCAAAAAAAAAATTAAAAAAAAAAAGTTTCAAAAAAATTTCAAAAAAAAAATTTAAAAAAAAAAATTTCAAAAAAATTTCAAAAAAAAAATTAAAAAAAAAATTTCGAAAAAAAAAATTTCAAAAAAAAAATTTTTAAAAAAAAATTTAGAAAAAATTTCAAAAAAAAAATTCGAAAAAAAAAATTTCCAAAAAAAAAATTAAAAAAAAAAATTTCAAAAAAAAAATTTCCAACAAAAAAAATTTAAAAAAAAAAATTTCTAAAAAATTTCAAAAAAAAAATTTTCAAAAAAAATTTAAAAAAAATAAAAAAAAAAAAATTTCGAAAAAAAAAATTTTAAAAAAAATTCGAAAAAAAATTTCGAAAAAAAAATTAAAAAAAAAAAATTTCAAAAAAATTTCAAAAAAAAATTTCCAACAAAAAAAATTTAAAAAAAAAATTTCTAAAAAATTTCAAAAAAAAAATTTTCAAAAAAAATTAAAAAAAAATAAAAAAAAAATTTCGAAAAAAAAATTGAAAAAAAAAATTTTCAAAAAAAATTTCAAAAAAAAAATTTCCAAAAAAAAAAAATTTTTGAAAAAAATTTTTAAAAAAATTAAAAAAAAAATCTCAAAAAAAGTTTTCGAAAAAAAAAATAAAAAAAAAAAATTTCAAAAAAAAAATTTTTAAAAAAAAATTTTTTAAAAAAAATTTTAAAAAAATTTCAAAAAAAAAATAAAAAAAAAATATTTCGAAAAAAAAATTTAAAAAAAATAAAAAAAAAAAAATTTCAAAAAAATTTCAAAAAAAAATTTCCAAAAAAAAAATAAAAAAAAAAATTTCAAAAAAATTTCAAAAAAAAAATTTTCAAAAAAAATTAATAAAAAATTTCGAAAAAAAAAATTTTAAAAAAAATTTCCAAAAAAAAAATTAAAAAAAAAAATTTCAAAAAAATTTCAAAAAAAAATTTCCAACAAAAAAAATTTAAAAAAAAAATTTCTAAAAAATTTCAAAAAAAAAATTTTCAAAAAAAATTAAAAAAAAATAAAAAAAAAATTTCGAAAAAAAAATTGAAAAAAAAAATTTTCAAAAAAAATTTCAAAAAAAAAATTTCCAAAAAAAAAAAATTTTTGAAAAAAATTTTTAAAAAAATTTAAAAAAAAATTCTCAAAAAAAGTTTTCGAAAAAAAAAATTAAAAAAAAAAATTTTCAAAAAAAAATTTCAAAAAAAAAATTTTCAAAAAAAATAAAAAAAAAATTAAAAAAAAATCGAAAAAAAATTTCGAAAAAAAATTGAAAAAAAAAAAATTTCAAAGAAAAATTTCAAAAAAAAAAATTCCAAAAAAAAAATAAAAAAAAAAATTTCAAAAAAAAAATTTTGAAAAAAATTTTTTAAAAAATTTCAAAAAAAAATTAAAAAAAAAATTTCGAAAAAAAAAATTAAAAAAAAAAATTTCAAAAAAAAAAAAAAAAAAAAAAATTTTCAGAAAAATTTCAAAAAAAAAATTTTCAAAAAAAACTAAAAAAAAAATCGAAAAAATTTTCGAAAAAAAATTTTAAAAAAAAATTCTCAACAAAAATTTTCGAAAAAAAAAATAAAAAAAAAAATTTTCAAAAAAAAATTTAATCTTGAAAAAAAATTTAAAAAAAATTTAAAAAAAAATTCGAAAAAAAATTTTAAAAAAATTTCAAAAAAAAAATTAAAAAAAAAAATTTCGAAAAAAAAAATTAAAAAAAAAATTTAAAAAAAAAAAAAAAAAAAAAATTTCCAAAAAAAATTTTATAAAAAATTTCGAAAAAAAAAAAATTTCAAAAAAAAATTTTAAAAAAAAAATCGGAAAAATTTTCCAAAAAAAAAATTAAAAAAAAAAATTCGAAAAAAAAAATTTAAAAAAAATATTCAAAAAAATTTCAAAAAAAAAATTTAAAAAAAAATCGAAAAAAAATTTCGAAAAAAAAATTGAAAAAAAAATTTCCAAAAAAAAATTAAAAAAAAAAAATTTCAAAAAAAAAAAATTTTTAAAAAAATTTAAAAAAAATTTTTTTTAAAAAATTTAAAAAAAATTTCAAAAAAAAAATTAAAAAAAAATTTCGAAAAAAAAAATTAAAAAAAAAATTTCCAAAAAAAAAATAAAAAAAAAAAATTTCAAAAAAATTTCAAAAAAAAAATTTCCAAAAAAAAAATAAAAAAAAAAAATTTCAAAAAAATTTTCAAAAAAAATTAAAAAAAAATAAAAAAAAAAATTCGAAAAAAAAAATAAAAAAAAAATTAAAAAAAAAATCGAAAAAAAATTTCGAAAAAAAAAATTTCAAAAAAAAAATTTTTAAAAAAAAATTTTAAAAAAATTAAAAAAAAAAATTTCGAAAAAAAAAATTAAAAAAAAAATTTCCGAAAAAGAAATAAAAAAAAAATTTTCAAAAAAAAATTTCAAAAAAAAAAATTTTCAAAAAAAAATAAAAAAAAAATTTAAAAAAAAATTCGAAAAAAAATTTCGAAAAAAAAATTGAAAAAAAAAAAATTTTAAAAAAAATTTCGAAAAAAATTTCAAAAAAATAATTTAAAAAAAAATCGAAAAAAAATTTCAAAAAAATTTCAAAAAAAAAATTTTCAAAAAAAATAAAAAAAAAAAATTTCGAAAAAAAAAATAAAAAAAAAATTGAAAAAAAAAAAATTTTCAAAAAAAAATTTAAAAAAAATTTCCAAAACAAAAAATTTCAAAAAAAAAAAAAAAAAAACATCGAAAAAATTTTCGAAAAAAAAAATTTTAAAAAAAATTCTCAACAAAAATTTTCGAAATAAAAAATAAAAAAAAAATTTTCAAAAAAATTTTCGAAAAAAAAAATTTCAAAAAAAAATTCGAAAAAAAAATTTAAAAAAAATTTCCAAAAAAAAATTAAAAAAAAAAAATATCCAAAAAAAAAATAAAAAAAAAAAAATTTCAAAAAAAAAATTTTCAAAAAAAATTTTAAAAAAATTTCAAAAAAAAAATTAAAAAAAAAATTTAAAAAAAAAATTTTCAAAAAAAAAATTAAAAAAAAAAAATTCGAAAAAAAATTTCGAAAAAAAAATTTAAAAAAAAAAATATTTCAAAAAAAAATTTCAAAAAAAAAATTCCAAAAAAAAAAAAAAAAAAAAATTCAAAAAAAAAATTTTCAAAAAAAATTTTAAAAAAATTTCAAAAAAAATTTTCAAAAAAAATTTCGAAAAAAAAAATTTCGAAAAAAAAATTTCAAAAAAAAATTTCAAAAAAAAAATTTCCAAAAAAAAAATAAAAAAAAAAAATTTCAAAAAAAATTTCAAAAAAATTTCAAAAAAAAAATTAAAAAAAAAAATTTCGAAAAAAAAAATTTAAAAAAAAAAAATTTCAAAAAAAAATTTAATTTCCAAAAAAAAAAATTTTTGAAAAAAATTTTTAAAAAAATTAAAAAAAAAATCTCAAAAAAAGTTTTCGAAAAAAAAAATGAAAAAAAAAAAATTTCAAAAAAAAAATTTTTAAAAAAAAATTTTTTAAAAAAAATTTAAAAAAAATTTCAAAAAAAAAATAAAAAAAAAAATATTTCGAAAAAAAAAATAAAAAAAAATAAAAAAAAAAAATTTCAAAAAAATTTCAAAAAAAAATTTCCAAAAAAAAAATAAAAAAAAAAAATTTCAAAAAAATTTCAAAAAAAAAATTTTCAAAAAAAATTAATAAAAAATTTCGAAAAAAAAAATTTTAAAAAAAATTTCCAAAAAAAAATTAAAAAAAAAATTTCAAAAAAATTTCAAAAAAAAATTTCCAACAAAAAAAATTAAAAAAAAAAATTTCTAAAAAATTTCAAAAAAAAAATTTTCAAAAAAAATTAAAAAAAAATAAAAAAAAAAATTCGAAAAAAAAATTGAAAAAAAAAATTTTCAAAAAAAATTTCAAAAAAAAAATTTCCAAAAAAAAAATTTAAAAAAAAATTTCCGAAAAAAAAATTAAAAAAAAATTTTCAAAAAAAAATTTCAAAAAAAAAAAATTTTCAAAAAAAAATAAAAAAAAAATTAAAAAAAAATTCGAAAAAAAATTTCGAAAAAAAAATTGAAAAAAAAAAATTTTAAAAAAATTTCGAAAAAAATTTCAAAAAAATAATTTAAAAAAAAATCGAAAAAAAATTTCAAAAAAAATTTCAAAAAAAAAATTTTCAAAAAAAATAAAAAAAAAAAATTTCGAAAAAAAAAATAAAAAAAAAATTGAAAAAAAAAAAAATTTTCAAAAAAAAATTTCAAAAAAAAAATTTCCAAAAAAAAAAAATTTTTGAAAAAAATTTTTAAAAAAATTAAAAAAAAAATTCTCAAAAAAAGTTTTCGAAAAAAAAAATTAAAAAAAAAAAATTTTCAAAAAAAAATTTCAAAAAAAAAAATTTTCAAAAAAAATAAAAAAAAAATTAAAAAAAAATCGAAAAAAAATTTCGAAAAAAAATTGAAAAAAAAAAATTTCAAAAAAAAATTTCAAAAAAAAAAATTCCAAAAAAAAAATAAAAAAAAAAAAATTTCAAAAAAAAAATTTTGAAAAAAAATTTTGAAAAAATTTCAAAAAAAAATTTAAAAAAAAATTAAAAAAAAAAATTTCAAAAAAAAATAAAAAAAAAAATTTTTCAAAGAAAAATTTCAAAAAAAAAATTTTCAAAAAAAACAAAAAAAAAATCGAAAAAATTTTCGAAAAAAAATTTTAAAAAAAAATTCTCAACAAAAATTTTCGAAAAAAAAAATAAAAAAAAAAATTTTCAAAAAAAAATTTAATCTTGAAAAAAAATTTAAAAAAAATTTTAAAAAAAATTCGAAAAAAAATTTAAAAAAAATTTCAAAAAAAAAATTAAAAAAAAAAATTTCGAAAAAAAAAATTAAAAAAAAAATTTAAAAAAAAAAAAAAAAAAAAAAATTCCAAAAAAAATTTTATAAAAAATTTCGAAAAAAAAAAATTTCAAAAAAAAATTTAAAAAAAAAATCGGAAAAATTTTCCAAAAAAAAAATTAAAAAAAAAAATTCGAAAAAAAAAATTTAAAAAAAAATTTTCAAAAAAATTTCAAAAAAAAAATTTAAAAAAAAATCGAAAAAAAATTTCGAAAAAAAAATTTAAAAAAAATTTCAAAAAAAAAATTAAAAAAAAATTTCGAAAAAAAAAATTAAAAAAAAAATTTACAAAAAAAAAATAAAAAAAAAAAATTTCAAAAAAATTTCAAAAAAATTTCAAAAAAAAAATTTCCAAAAAAAAATAAAAAAAAAAAATTTCAAAAAAATTTTCAAAAAAAATTAAAAAAAAATAAAAAAAAAAAATTCGAAAAAAAAAAATAAAAAAAAAATTAAAAAAAAAATCGAAAAAAAATTTCGAAAAAAAAAATTTCAAAAAAAAAAATTTTAAAAAAAAATTTTAAAAAAATTTTAAAAAAAAATTTCGAAAAAAAAAATTTAAAAAAAAATTTCCGAAAAAAAAATAAAAAAAAAATTTTCAAAAAAAAATTTCAAAAAAAAAAAATTTTCAAAAAAAAATAAAAAAAAAATTAAAAAAAAATTCGAAAAAAAATTTCGAAAAAAAAATTGAAAAAAAAAAATTTTAAAAAAAATTTCGAAAAAAATTTCAAAAAAATAATTTAAAAAAAAATCGAAAAAAAATTTCAAAAAAATTTCAAAAAAAAAATTTTCAAAAAAAAAAAAAAAAAAATTTCGAAAAAAAAAATAAAAAAAAAATTTTAAAAAAAATTCGAAAAAAAATTTCGAAAAAAAAATTTAAAAAAAAAAAATATTTCAAAAAAAAATTTCAAAAAAAAAATTCCAAAAAAAAAAAAAAAAAAAAATTTCAAAAAAAAAATTTTCAAAAAAAATTTTAAAAAAATTTCAAAAAAAATTTTCAAAAAAAATTTCGAAAAAAAAAAAAAAAAAAAAAAAATTTCAAAAAAAAATTTCAAAAAAAAAATTTCCAAAAAAAAAATAAAAAAAAAAAATTTCAAAAAAAATTTCAAAAAAATTTCAAAAAAAAAATTAAAAAAAAAAATTTCGAAAAAAAAAATTTAAAAAAAAAAAATTTCAAAAAAAAATTTAATTTTCAAAAAAAAAAATTTTTGAAAAAAATTTTTAAAAAAATTTTAAAAAAAATCTCAAAAAAAGTTTTCGAAAAAAAAAATAAAAAAAAAAAAATTTTCAAAAAAAATTTTCAAAAAAAATTAAAAAAAAATAAAAAAAAATTTCGAAAAAAAAATTGAAAAAAAAAATTTTCAAAAAAAATTTCAAAAAAAAAAATTCGAAAAAAAAAATTTAAAAAAAAATTTTCAAAAAATTTAAAAAAAAAAAGTTTAAAAAAAAATCGAAAAAAAATTTCGAAAAAAAAATTGAAAAAAAAATTTCCAAAAAAAAATTAAAAAAAAAAAATTTCAAAAAAAAAATTTTTTTTAAAAAATTTTAAAAAAATTTTTTTAAAAAAATTTAAAAAAAATTTCAAAAAAAAAATTAAAAAAAAATTTCGAAAAAAAAAATTAAAAAAAAAATTTACAAAAAAAAAATAAAAAAAAAAAAATTTCAAAAAAATTTCAAAAAAAAAATTTCCAAAAAAAAATAAAAAAAAAAAATTTCAAAAAAATTTTCAAAAAAAATTAAAAAAAAATAAAAAAAAAAAATTCGAAAAAAAAAATAAAAAAAAAATTAAAAAAAAAATCGAAAAAAAATTTCGAAAAAAAAAATTTCAAAAAAAAAAATTTTAAAAAAAAATTTTAAAAAAATTTTAAAAAAAAATTTCGAAAAAAAAAATTTAAAAAAAAATTTCCGAAAAAAAAATAAAAAAAAAATTTTCAAAAAAAAATTTCAAAAAAAAAAAATTTTCAAAAAAAAATAAAAAAAAAATTAAAAAAAAATTCGAAAAAAAATTTCGAAAAAAAAATTGAAAAAAAAAAATTTTAAAAAAATTTCGAAAAAAATTTCAAAAAAATAATTTAAAAAAAAATCGAAAAAAAATTTCAAAAAAATTTCAAAAAAAAAATTTTCAAAAAAAATAAAAAAAAAAATTTCGAAAAAAAAAATAAAAAAAAAATTGAAAAAAAAAAAAATTTTCAAAAAAAAATTTCAAAAAAAAAATTTCCAAAAAAAAAAAATTTTTGAAAAAAATTTTTAAAAAAATTAAAAAAAAAATTCTCAAAAAAAGTTTTCGAAAAAAAAAATTAAAAAAAAAAAATTTTCAAAAAAAAATTTCAAAAAAAAAATTTTCAAAAAAAATAAAAAAAAAATTTAAAAAAAATCGAAAAAAAATTTCGAAAAAAAATTGAAAAAAAAAAATTTCAAAAAAAAATTTCAAAAAAAAAAATTCCAAAAAAAAAATAAAAAAAAAAAAATTTCAAAAAAAAAATTTTGAAAAAAAATTTTGAAAAAAAATTTTGAAAAAATTTCAAAAAAAAAATTAAAAAAAAAAATTTCGAAAAAAAAAATTAAAAAAAAAATTTAAAAAAAAAAAAAAAAAAAAAATTTCCAAAAAAAATTTTATAAAAAATTTCGAAAAAAAAAAATTTCAAAAAAAAATTTTAAAAAAAAAATCGGAAAAATTTTCCAAAAAAAAAATTTAAAAAAAAAATTCGAAAAAAAAAATTTAAAAAAAAATTTTCAAAAAAATTTCAAAAAAAAAATTTAAAAAAAAATCGAAAAAAAATTTCGAAAAAAAAATTGAAAAAAAAATTTCCAAAAAAAAATTAAAAAAAAAAAATTTCAAAAAAAAAATTTTTTTAAAAAAATTAAAAAAAAATTTTTTTAAAAAAGTTTAAAAAAAATTTCAAAAAAAAAATTAAAAAAAAATTTCGAAAAAAAAAATTAAAAAAATAATTTCCAAAAAAAAAATAAAAAAAAAAAAATTTCAAAAAAATTTCAAAAAAAAATTTCCAAAAAAAAAATAAAAAAAAAAAATTTCAAAAAAATTTTCAAAAAAAATTAAAAAAAAATAAAAAAAAAAAATTCGAAAAAAAAAATAAAAAAAAAATTAAAAAAAAAATCGAAAAAAAATTTCGAAAAAAAAAATTTCAAAAAAAAAATTTTTAAAAAAAAATTTTAAAAAAATTAAAAAAAAAAATTTCGAAAAAAAAAATTTAAAAAAAAATTTCCGAAAAAAAAATAAAAAAAAAATTTTCAAAAAAAAATTTCAAAAAAAAAAATTTTCAAAAAAAAATAAAAGAAAAATTTAAAAAAAAATTCGAAAAAAAATTTCGAAAAAAAAATTGAAAAAAAAAAAATTTTAAAAAAAATTTCGAAAAAAATTTCAAAAAAATAATTTAAAAAAAAATCGAAAAAAAATTTCAAAAAAATTTCAAAAAAAAAATTTTCAAAAAAAATAAAAAAAAAAAATTTCGAAAAAAAAAATAAAAAAAAAATTGAAAAATAAAAAATTTTCAAAAAAAAATTTAAAAAAAATTTCCAAAACAAAAAATTTCAAAAAAAAAAAAAAAAAAACATCGAAAAAATTTTCAAAAAAAATTTTAAAAAAATTTCAAAAATAATTTTCAAAAAAAAATTCGAAAAAAAAAATAAAAAAAAAAAAATTTCAAAAAAAAATTTCAAAAAAAAAATTTCCAAAAAAAAAATACAAAAAAAAAATTTCAAAAAAAATTTTAAAAAAATTTCAAAAAAAAAATTAAAAAAAAAATTTCGAAAAAAAAAATTTAAAAAAAAAAAATTCAAAAAAAAATTTCAAAAAAAAAAATTAAAAAAAAAAAGTTTCAAAAAAATTTCAAAAAATAAATTTAAAAAAAAAAATTTCAAAAAAATTTCAAAAAAAAATTTTTAAAAAAAAATTTAAAAAAAAAAAATTTAAAAAAAATTTCAAAAAAAAAAAAAAAAAAAATATTTCGAAAAAAAAAATTAAAAAAAAATAAAAAAAAAAAAATTTCAAAAAAATTTCAAAAAAAAATTTCCAAAAAAAAAATAAAAAAAAAAAATTTCAAAAAAATTCGAAAAAAAATTTCGAAAAAAAAATTGAAAATTTCGAAAAAAAAAAAAAAATTCGAAAACAAATTTCAAAAAAAAAAAAATTCCAAAAAAAAAAATTTTTTTCAAAAATTTTTAAAAAAATTTTAAAAAAAAATCTCAAAAAAAGTTTTCGAAAAAAAAAATAAAAAAAAAAAATTTCAAAAAAAATGAAAAAAAATTAAAAAAAAAAATTTCAAAAAAAAAATTTCCAAAAAAAAAATTAAAAAAAAAAAGTTTCAAAAAAATTTCAAAAAAAAAATTTAAAAAAAAAAATTTCAAAAAAATTTCAAAAAAAAAATTAAAAAAAAAATTTCGAAAAAAAAAATTTCAAAAAAAAAATTTTTAAAAAAAAATTTAGAAAAAATTTCAAAAAAAAAATTCGAAAAAAAAAATTTCCAAAAAAAAAATTAAAAAAAAAAATTTCAAAAAAAAAATTTCCAACAAAAAAAATTTAAAAAAAAAAATTTCTAAAAAATTTCAAAAAAAAAATTTTCAAAAAAAATTTAAAAAAAATAAAAAAAAAAAAATTTCGAAAAAAAAAATTTTAAAAAAAATTCGAAAAAAAATTTCGAAAAAAAAATTTAAAAAAAAAAATATTTCAAAAAAAAAATTTCAAAAAAAAAATTTTCAAAAAAAATTTTAAAAAAATTTCAAAAAAAATTTTCAAAAAAAATTTCGAAAAAAAAAATAAAAAAAAAAAATTTCAAAAAAAAATTTCAAAAAAAAAATTTCAAAAAAAAAAATAAAAAAAAAAAATTTCAAAAAAAATTTCAAAAAAATTTCAAAAAAAAAATTAAAAAAAAAAATTTCGAAAAAAAAAATTAAAAAAAAAAAATTTCAAAAAAAATTTAATTTCCAAAAAAAAAAATTTTTGAAAAAAATTTTTAAAAAAATTAAAAAAAAAATCTCAAAAAAAGTTTTCGAAAAAAAAAATAAAAAAAAAAAAATTTCAAAAAAAAAATTTTTAAAAAAAAATTTTTTAAAAAAAATTTTAAAAAAATTTCAAAAAAAAAATAAAAAAAAAATATTTCGAAAAAAAAATTAAAAAAAAATAAAAAAAAAAAAATTTCAAAAAAATTTCAAAAAAAAATTTCCAAAAAAAAAATAAAAAAAAAAAATTTCAAAAAAATTTCAAAAAAAAAATTTTCAAAAAAAATTAATAAAAAATTTCGAAAAAAAAAATTTTAAAAAAAATTTCCAAAAAAAAAATTAAAAAAAAAAATTTCAAAAAAATTTCAAAAAAAAATTTCCAACAAAAAAAATTTAAATTAAAAATTTCTAAAAAATTTCAAAAAAAAAATTTTCGAAAAAAATTAAAAAAAAATAAAAAAAAAATTTCGAAAAAAAAATTGAAAAAAAAAATTTTCAAAAAAAATTTCAAAAAAAAAATTTCCAAAAAAAAAAAATTTTTGAAAAAAATTTTTAAAAAAATTTAAAAAAAAATTCTCAAAAAAAGTTTTCGAAAAAAAAAATTAAAAAAAAAAATTTTCAAAAAAAAATTTCAAAAAAAAAATTTTCAAAAAAAATAAAAAAAAAATTAAAAAAAAATCGAAAAAAAATTTCGAAAAAAAATTGAAAAAAAAAAAATTTCAAAAAAAAATTTCAAAAAAAAAAATTCCAAAAAAAAAATAAAAAAAAAAATTTCAAAAAAAAAATTTTGAAAAAAAATTTTTAAAAAATTTCAAAAAAAAATTAAAAAAAAAATTTCGAAAAAAAAAATTAAAAAAAAAAATTTCAAAAAAAAAATAAAAAAAAAAAATTTTCAAAGAAAAATTTCAAAAAAAAAATTTTCAAAAAAAACTAAAAAAAAAATCGAAAAAATTTTCGAAAAAAAATTTTAAAAAAAAATTCTCAACAAAAATTTTCGAAAAAAAAAATAAAAAAAAAAATTTTCAAAAAAAAATTTAATCTTGAAAAAAAATTTAAAAAAAATTTAAAAAAAAATTCGAAAAAAAATTTTAAAAAAATTTCAAAAAAAAAATTAAAAAAAAAAATTTCGAAAAAAAAAATTAAAAAAAAATTTAAAAAAAAAAAAAAAAAAAAAATTCCAAAAAAAATTTTATAAAAAATTTCGAAAAAAAAAAATTTCAAAAAAAAATTTTAAAAAAAAAATCGGAAAAATTTTTCAAAAAAAAAATTTAAAAAAAAAATTCGAAAAAAAAAATTTAAAAAAAAATATTCAAAAAAATTTCAAAAAAAAAATTTAAAAAAAAATCGAAAAAAAATTTCGAAAAAAAAATTGAAAAAAAAATTTCCAAAAAAAAATTAAAAAAAAAAAATTTCAAAAAAAAAAATTTTTTAAAAAAATTTAAAAAAAAATTTTTTAAAAAAATTTAAAAAAAATTTCAAAAAAAAAATTAAAAAAAAATTTCGAAAAAAAAAATTAAAAAAAAAATTTCCAAAAAAAAAATAAAAAAAAAAAATTTCAAAAAAATTTCAAAAAAAAAATTTCCAAAAAAAAAATAAAAAAAAATTTCAAAAAAATTTTCAAAAAAAATTAAAAAAAAATAAAAAAAAAAAATTCGAAAAAAAAAATAAAAAAAAAATTAAAAAAAAAATCGAAAAAAAATTTCGAAAAAAAAAATTTCAAAAAAAAAATTTTTAAAAAAAAATTTTAAAAAGATTAAAAAAAAAAATTTCGAAAAAAAAAATTTAAAAAAAAATTTCCGAAAAAAAAATAAAAAAAAAATTTTCAAAAAAAAATTTCAAAAAAAAAAATTTTCAAAAAAAAATAAAAAAAAAATTTAAAAAAAAATTCGAAAAAAAATTTCGAAAAAAAAATTGAAAAAAAAAAAATTTTAAAAAAAATTTCGAAAAAAATTTCAAAAAAATAATTTAAAAAAAAATCGAAAAAAAATTTCAAAAAAATTTCAAAAAAAAAATTTTCAAAAAAAATAAAAAAAAAAAATTTCGAAAAAAAAAATAAAAAAAAAATTGAAAAATAAAAAATTTTCAAAAAAAAATTTAAAAAAAATTTCCAAAACAAAAAATTTCAAAAAAAAAAAAAAAAAAACATCGAAAAAATTTTCAAAAAAAATTTTAAAAAAATTTCAAAAATAATTTTCAAAAAAAAATTCGAAAAAAAAAATAAAAAAAAAAAAATTTCAAAAAAAAATTTCAAAAAAAAAATTTCCAAAAAAAAAATACAAAAAAAAAATTTCAAAAAAAATTTTAAAAAAATTTCAAAAAAAAAATTAAAAAAAAAATTTCGAAAAAAAAAATTTAAAAAAAAAAAATTCAAAAAAAAATTTCAAAAAAAAAAATTAAAAAAAAAAAGTTTCAAAAAAATTTCAAAAAATAAATTTAAAAAAAAAAATTTCAAAAAAATTTCAAAAAAAAATTTTTAAAAAAAAATTTAAAAAAAAAAAATTTAAAAAAAATTTCAAAAAAAAAAAAAAAAAAAAATATTTCGAAAAAAAAAATTAAAAAAAAATAAAAAAAAAAAAATTTCAAAAAAATTTCAAAAAAAAATTTCCAAAAAAAAAATAAAAAAAAAAAATTTCAAAAAAATTCGAAAAAAAATTTCGAAAAAAAAATTGAAAATTTCGAAAAAAAAAAAAAAATTCGAAAACAAATTTCAAAAAAAAAAAAATTCCAAAAAAAAAAATTTTTTTCAAAAATTTTTAAAAAAATTTTAAAAAAAAATCTCAAAAAAAGTTTTCGAAAAAAAAAATAAAAAAAAAAAATTTCAAAAAAAATGAAAAAAAATTAAAAAAAAAAATTTCAAAAAAAAAATTTCCAAAAAAAAAATTAAAAAAAAAAAGTTTCAAAAAAATTTCAAAAAAAAAATTTAAAAAAAAAAATTTCAAAAAAATTTCAAAAAAAAAATTAAAAAAAAAATTTCGAAAAAAAAAATTTCAAAAAAAAAATTTTTAAAAAAAAATTTAGAAAAAATTTCAAAAAAAAAATTCGAAAAAAAAAATTTCCAAAAAAAAAATTAAAAAAAAAAATTTCAAAAAAAAAATTTCCAACAAAAAAAATTTAAAAAAAAAAATTTCTAAAAAATTTCAAAAAAAAAATTTTCAAAAAAAATTTAAAAAAAATAAAAAAAAAAAAATTTCGAAAAAAAAAATTTTAAAAAAAATTCGAAAAAAAATTTCGAAAAAAAAATTAAAAAAAAAAAATATTTCAAAAAAAAAATTTCAAAAAAAAAATTTTCAAAAAAAATTTTAAAAAAATTTCAAAAAAAATTTTCAAAAAAAATTTCGAAAAAAAAAATAAAAAAAAAAAATTTCAAAAAAAAATTTCAAAAAAAAAATTTCAAAAAAAAAAATAAAAAAAAAAAATTTCAAAAAAAATTTCAAAAAAATTTCAAAAAAAAAATTAAAAAAAAAAATTTCGAAAAAAAAAATTAAAAAAAAAAAATTTCAAAAAAAATTTAATTTCCAAAAAAAAAAATTTTTGAAAAAAATTTTTAAAAAAATTAAAAAAAAAATCTCAAAAAAAGTTTTCGAAAAAAAAAATAAAAAAAAAAAAATTTCAAAAAAAAAATTTTTAAAAAAAAATTTTTTAAAAAAAATTTTAAAAAAATTTCAAAAAAAAAATAAAAAAAAAATATTTCGAAAAAAAAATTAAAAAAAAATAAAAAAAAAAAAATTTCAAAAAAATTTCAAAAAAAAATTTCCAAAAAAAAAATAAAAAAAAAAAATTTCAAAAAAATTTCAAAAAAAAAATTTTCAAAAAAAATTAATAAAAAATTTCGAAAAAAAAAATTTAAAAAAAAATTTCCAAAAAAAAAATTAAAAAAAAAAATTTCAAAAAAATTTCAAAAAAAAATTTCCAACAAAAAAAATTTAAATTAAAAATTTCTAAAAAATTTCAAAAAAAAAATTTTCGAAAAAAATTAAAAAAAAATAAAAAAAAAATTTCGAAAAAAAAATTGAAAAAAAAAATTTTCAAAAAAAATTTCAAAAAAAAAATTTCCAAAAAAAAAAAATTTTTGAAAAAAATTTTTAAAAAAATTTAAAAAAAAATTCTCAAAAAAAGTTTTCGAAAAAAAAAATTAAAAAAAAAAATTTTCAAAAAAAAATTTCAAAAAAAAAATTTTCAAAAAAAATAAAAAAAAAATTAAAAAAAAATCGAAAAAAAATTTCGAAAAAAAATTGAAAAAAAAAAAATTTCAAAAAAAAATTTCAAAAAAAAAAATTCCAAAAAAAAAATAAAAAAAAAAATTTCAAAAAAAAAATTTTGAAAAAAAATTTTTAAAAAATTTCAAAAAAAAATTAAAAAAAAAATTTCGAAAAAAAAAATTAAAAAAAAAAATTTCAAAAAAAAAATAAAAAAAAAAAATTTTCAAAGAAAAATTTCAAAAAAAAAATTTTCAAAAAAAACTAAAAAAAAAATCGAAAAAATTTTCGAAAAAAAATTTTAAAAAAAAATTCTCAACAAAAATTTTCGAAAAAAAAAATAAAAAAAAAAATTTTCAAAAAAAAATTTAATCTTGAAAAAAAATTTAAAAAAAATTTAAAAAAAAATTCGAAAAAAAATTTTAAAAAAATTTCAAAAAAAAAATTAAAAAAAAAAATTTCGAAAAAAAAAATTAAAAAAAAATTTAAAAAAAAAAAAAAAAAAAAAATTCCAAAAAAAATTTTATAAAAAATTTCGAAAAAAAAAAATTTCAAAAAAAAATTTTAAAAAAAAAATCGGAAAAATTTTTCAAAAAAAAAATTTAAAAAAAAAATTCGAAAAAAAAAATTTAAAAAAAAATATTCAAAAAAATTTCAAAAAAAAAATTTAAAAAAAAATCGAAAAAAAATTTCGAAAAAAAAATTGAAAAAAAAATTTCCAAAAAAAAATTAAAAAAAAAAAATTTCAAAAAAAAAAATTTTTTAAAAAAATTTAAAAAAAAATTTTTTAAAAAAATTTAAAAAAAATTTCAAAAAAAAAATTAAAAAAAAATTTCGAAAAAAAAAATTAAAAAAAAAATTTCCAAAAAAAAAATAAAAAAAAAAAATTTCAAAAAAATTTCAAAAAAAAAATTTCCAAAAAAAAAATAAAAAAAAATTTCAAAAAAATTTTCAAAAAAAATTAAAAAAAAATAAAAAAAAAAAATTCGAAAAAAAAAATAAAAAAAAAATTAAAAAAAAAATCGAAAAAAAATTTCGAAAAAAAAAATTTCAAAAAAAAAATTTTTAAAAAAAAATTTTAAAAAGATTAAAAAAAAAAATTTCGAAAAAAAAAATTTAAAAAAAAATTTCCGAAAAAAAAATAAAAAAAAAATTTTCAAAAAAAAATTTCAAAAAAAAAAATTTTCAAAAAAAAATAAAAAAAAAATTTAAAAAAAAATTCGAAAAAAAATTTCGAAAAAAAAATTGAAAAAAAAAAAATTTTAAAAAAAATTTCGAAAAAAATTTCAAAAAAATAATTTAAAAAAAAATCGAAAAAAAATTTCAAAAAAATTTCAAAAAAAAAATTTTCAAAAAAAATAAAAAAAAAAATTTCGAAAAAAAAAATAAAAAAAAAATTGAAAAAAAAAAAATTTTCAAAAAAAAATTTAAAAAAATTTCCAAAACAAAAAATTTCAAAAAAAAAAAAAAAAAAACATCGAAAAAATTTTCGAAAAAAAAAATTTAAAAAAAAATTCTCAACAAAAATTTTCGAAATAAAAAATAAAAAAAAAATTTTCAAAAAAATTTTCGAAAAAAAAAATTTCAAAAAAAAATTCGAAAAAAAAATTTAAAAAAAATTTCCAAAAAAAAATTAAAAAAAAAAAATTTCCAAAAAAAAAATAAAAAAAAAAAAATTTCAAAAAAAAAATTTTCAAAAAAAATTTTAAAAAAATTTCAAAAAAAAAATTAAAAAAAAAATTTAAAAAAAAAATTTTCAAAAAAAAAATTAAAAAAAAAAAAATTCGAAAAAAAATTTCGAAAAAAAAATTAAAAAAAAAAAATATTTCAAAAAAAAATTTCAAAAAAAAAATTCCAAAAAAAAAAAAAAAAAATTCAAAAAAAAAATTTTCAAAAAAAATTTTAAAAAAATTTCAAAAAAAATTTTCAAAAAAAATTTCGAAAAAAAAAATTTCGAAAAAAAAATTTCAAAAAAAAATTTCAAAAAAAAAATTTCCAAAAAAAAAATAAAAAAAAAAAATTTCAAAAAAAATTTCAAAAAAATTTCAAAAAAAAAATTAAAAAAAAAAATTTCGAAAAAAAAAATTTAAAAAAAAAAAATTTCAAAAAAAAATTTAATTTCCAAAAAAAAAAATTTTTGAAAAAAATTTTTAAAAAAATTAAAAAAAAAATCTCAAAAAAAGTTTTCGAAAAAAAAAATAAAAAAAAAAAAATTTCAAAAAAAAAATTTTTAAAAAAAAATTTTTTAAAAAAAATTTAAAAAAAATTTCAAAAAAAAAATAAAAAAAAATATTTCGAAAAAAAAAATTAAAAAAAAATAAAAAAAAAAAATTTCAAAAAAATTTCAAAAAAAAATTTCCAAAAAAAAAATAAAAAAAAAAAATTTCAAAAAAATTTCAAAAAAAAAATTTTCAAAAAAAATTAATAAAAAATTTCGAAAAAAAAAATTTTAAAAAAAATTTCCAAAAAAAAAATTAAAAAAAAAAATTTCAAAAAAATTTCAAAAAAAAATTTCCAACAAAAAAAATTAAAAAAAAAAATTTCTAAAAAATTTCAAAAAAAAAATTTTCAAAAAAAATTAAAAAAAAATAAAAAAAAATTTCGAAAAAAAAATTGAAAAAAAAAATTTTCAAAAAAAATTTCAAAAAAAAAATTTCCAAAAAAAAAAATTTTTGAAAAAAATTTTTAAAAAAATTTAAAAAAAAATTCTCAAAAAAAGTTTTCGAAAAAAAAAATTAAAAAAAAAAAATTTTCAAAAAAAAATTTCAAAAAAAAAATTTTCAAAAAAAATAAAAAAAAAATTAAAAAAAAATCGAAAAAAAATTTCGAAAAAAAATTGAAAAAAAAAAAATTTCAAAAAAAAATTTCAAAAAAAAAAATTCCAAAAAAAAAATAAAAAAAAAAAAATTTCAAAAAAAAAATTTTGAAAAAAAATTTTGAAAAAATTTCAAAAAAAAATTTAAAAAAAAATTTCGAAAAAAAAAATTTAAAAAAAAAATTTCAAAAAAAAATAAAAAAAAAAATTTTCAAAGAAAAATTTTAAAAAAAAAATTTTCAAAAAAAACAAAAAAAAAATCGAAAAAATTTTCGAAAAAAAATTTTAAAAAAAAATTCTCAACAAAAATTTTCGAAAAAAAAAATAAAAAAAAAAATTTTCAAAAAAAAATTTAATCTTGAAAAAAAATTTAAAAAAAATTTTAAAAAAAATTCGAAAAAAAATTTAAAAAAAATTTCAAAAAAAAAATTAAAAAAAAAAATTTCGAAAAAAAAAATTAAAAAAAAAATTTAAAAAAAAAAAAAAAAAAAAATTTCCAAAAAAAATTTTATAAAAAATTTCGAAAAAAAAAAATTTCAAAAAAAAATTTTAAAAAAAAAATCGGAAAAATTTTCCAAAAAAAAAATTAAAAAAAAAAATTCGAAAAAAAAAATTTAAAAAAAAATTTTCAAAAAATTTTAAAAAAAAAAGTTTAAAAAAAATCGAAAAAAAATTTCGAAAAAAAAATTGAAAAAAAAATTTCCAAAAAAAAATTAAAAAAAAAAAATTTCAAAAAAAAAATTTTTTTAAAAAAATTTTAAAAAAATTTCAAAAAAAAAATTAAAAAAAAATTTCGAAAAAAAAAATTAAAAAAAAAATTTACAAAAAAAAAATAAAAAAAAAAAAATTTCAAAAAAATTTCAAAAAAAAAATTTCCAAAAAAAAATAAAAAAAAAAATTTCAAAAAAATTTTCAAAAAAAATTAAAAAAAAATAAAAAAAAAAAATTCGAAAAAAAAAAATAAAAAAAAAATTAAAAAAAAAATCGAAAAAAAATTTCGAAAAAAAAAATTTCAAAAAAAAAAATTTTAAAAAAAAATTTTAAAAAAATTTAAAAAAAAAATTTCGAAAAAAAAAATTTAAAAAAAAATTTCCGAAAAAAAAATAAAAAAAAAATTTTCAAAAAAAAATTTCAAAAAAAAAAAATTTTCAAAAAAAAATAAAAAAAAAATTAAAAAAAAATTCGAAAAAAAATTTCGAAAAAAAAATTGAAAAAAAAAAATTTTAAAAAAATTTCGAAAAAAATTTCAAAAAAATAATTTAAAAAAAAATCGAAAAAAAATTTCAAAAAAATTTCAAAAAAAAAATTTTCAAAAAAAATAAAAAAAAAAAATTTCGAAAAAAAAAATAAAAAAAAAATTGAAAAAAAAAAAAATTTTCAAAAAAAAATTTAATTTTCAAAAAAAAAAATTTTTGAAAAAAATTTTTAAAAAAATTTTAAAAAAAATCTCAAAAAAAGTTTTCGAAAAAAAAAATAAAAAAAAAAAAATTTTCAAAAAAAATTTTCAAAAAAAATTAAAAAAAAATAAAAAAAAATTTCGAAAAAAAAATTGAAAAAAAAAATTTTCAAAAAAAATTTCAAAAAAAAAAATTCGAAAAAAAAAATTTAAAAAAAAATTTTCAAAAAATTTAAAAAAAAAAAGTTTAAAAAAAAATCGAAAAAAAATTTCGAAAAAAAAATTGAAAAAAAAATTTCCAAAAAAAAATTAAAAAAAAAAAATTTCAAAAAAAAAATTTTTTTAAAAAAATTTTAAAAAAATTTTTTTAAAAAAATTTAAAAAAAATTTCAAAAAAAAAATTAAAAAAAAATTTCGAAAAAAAAAATTAAAAAAAAAATTTACAAAAAAAAAATAAAAAAAAAAAAATTTCAAAAAAATTTCAAAAAAAAAATTTCCAAAAAAAAATAAAAAAAAAAAATTTCAAAAAAATTTTCAAAAAAAATTAAAAAAAAATAAAAAAAAAAAATTCGAAAAAAAAAATAAAAAAAAAATTAAAAAAAAAATCGAAAAAAAATTTCGAAAAAAAAAATTTCAAAAAAAAAAATTTTAAAAAAAAATTTTAAAAAAATTTTAAAAAAAAATTTCGAAAAAAAAAATTTAAAAAAAAATTTCCGAAAAAAAAATAAAAAAAAAATTTTCAAAAAAAAATTTCAAAAAAAAAAAATTTTCAAAAAAAAATAAAAAAAAAATTAAAAAAAAATTCGAAAAAAAATTTCGAAAAAAAAATTGAAAAAAAAAAATTTTAAAAAAATTTCGAAAAAAATTTCAAAAAAATAATTTAAAAAAAAATCGAAAAAAAATTTCAAAAAAATTTCAAAAAAAAAATTTTCAAAAAAAATAAAAAAAAAAATTTCGAAAAAAAAAATAAAAAAAAAATTGAAAAAAAAAAAAATTTTCAAAAAAAAATTTCAAAAAAAAAATTTCCAAAAAAAAAAAATTTTTGAAAAAAATTTTTAAAAAAATTAAAAAAAAAATTCTCAAAAAAAGTTTTCGAAAAAAAAAATTAAAAAAAAAAAATTTTCAAAAAAAAATTTCAAAAAAAAAATTTTCAAAAAAAATAAAAAAAAAATTTAAAAAAAATCGAAAAAAAATTTCGAAAAAAAATTGAAAAAAAAAAATTTCAAAAAAAAATTTCAAAAAAAAAAATTCCAAAAAAAAAATAAAAAAAAAAAAATTTCAAAAAAAAAATTTTGAAAAAAAATTTTTTAAAAAAAATTTTAAAAAAATTTCAAAAAAAAAATAAAAAAAAAATATTTCGAAAAAAAAATTAAAAAAAAATAAAAAAAAAAAAATTTCAAAAAAATTTCAAAAAAAAATTTCCAAAAAAAAAATAAAAAAAAAAAATTTCAAAAAAATTTCAAAAAAAAAATTTTCAAAAAAAATTAATAAAAAATTTCGAAAAAAAAAATTTTAAAAAAAATTTCCAAAAAAAAAATTAAAAAAAAAAATTTCAAAAAAATTTCAAAAAAAAATTTCCAACAAAAAAAATTTAAATTAAAAATTTCTAAAAAATTTCAAAAAAAAAATTTTCGAAAAAAATTAAAAAAAAATAAAAAAAAAATTTCGAAAAAAAAATTGAAAAAAAAAATTTTCAAAAAAAATTTCAAAAAAAAAATTTCCAAAAAAAAAAAATTTTTGAAAAAAATTTTTAAAAAAATTTAAAAAAAAATTCTCAAAAAAAGTTTTCGAAAAAAAAAATTAAAAAAAAAAATTTTCAAAAAAAAATTTCAAAAAAAAAATTTTCAAAAAAAATAAAAAAAAAATTAAAAAAAAATCGAAAAAAAATTTCGAAAAAAAATTGAAAAAAAAAAAATTTCAAAAAAAAATTTCAAAAAAAAAAATTCCAAAAAAAAAATAAAAAAAAAAATTTCAAAAAAAAAATTTTGAAAAAAAATTTTTAAAAAATTTCAAAAAAAAATTAAAAAAAAAATTTCGAAAAAAAAAATTAAAAAAAAAAATTTCAAAAAAAAAATAAAAAAAAAAAATTTTCAAAGAAAAATTTCAAAAAAAAAATTTTCAAAAAAAACTAAAAAAAAAATCGAAAAAATTTTCGAAAAAAAATTTTAAAAAAAAATTCTCAACAAAAATTTTCGAAAAAAAAAATAAAAAAAAAAATTTTCAAAAAAAAATTTAATCTTGAAAAAAAATTTAAAAAAAATTTAAAAAAAAATTCGAAAAAAAATTTTAAAAAAATTTCAAAAAAAAAATTAAAAAAAAAAATTTCGAAAAAAAAAATTAAAAAAAAATTTAAAAAAAAAAAAAAAAAAAAAATTCCAAAAAAAATTTTATAAAAAATTTCGAAAAAAAAAAATTTCAAAAAAAAATTTTAAAAAAAAAATCGGAAAAATTTTTCAAAAAAAAAATTTAAAAAAAAAATTCGAAAAAAAAAATTTAAAAAAAAATATTCAAAAAAATTTCAAAAAAAAAATTTAAAAAAAAATCGAAAAAAAATTTCGAAAAAAAAATTGAAAAAAAAATTTCCAAAAAAAAATTAAAAAAAAAAAATTTCAAAAAAAAAAATTTTTTAAAAAAATTTAAAAAAAAATTTTTTAAAAAAATTTAAAAAAAATTTCAAAAAAAAAATTAAAAAAAAATTTCGAAAAAAAAAATTAAAAAAAAAATTTCCAAAAAAAAAATAAAAAAAAAAAATTTCAAAAAAATTTCAAAAAAAAAATTTCCAAAAAAAAAATAAAAAAAAATTTCAAAAAAATTTTCAAAAAAAATTAAAAAAAAATAAAAAAAAAAAATTCGAAAAAAAAAATAAAAAAAAAATTAAAAAAAAAATCGAAAAAAAATTTCGAAAAAAAAAATTTCAAAAAAAAAATTTTTAAAAAAAAATTTTAAAAAGATTAAAAAAAAAAATTTCGAAAAAAAAAATTTAAAAAAAAATTTCCGAAAAAAAAATAAAAAAAAAATTTTCAAAAAAAAATTTCAAAAAAAAAAATTTTCAAAAAAAAATAAAAAAAAAATTTAAAAAAAAATTCGAAAAAAAATTTCGAAAAAAAAATTGAAAAAAAAAAAATTTTAAAAAAAATTTCGAAAAAAATTTCAAAAAAATAATTTAAAAAAAAATCGAAAAAAAATTTCAAAAAAATTTCAAAAAAAAAATTTTCAAAAAAAATAAAAAAAAAAAATTTCGAAAAAAAAAATAAAAAAAAAATTGAAAAATAAAAAATTTTCAAAAAAAAATTTAAAAAAAATTTCCAAAACAAAAAATTTCAAAAAAAAAAAAAAAAAAACATCGAAAAAATTTTCAAAAAAAATTTTAAAAAAATTTCAAAAATAATTTTCAAAAAAAAATTCGAAAAAAAAAATAAAAAAAAAAAAATTTCAAAAAAAAATTTCAAAAAAAAAATTTCCAAAAAAAAAATACAAAAAAAAAATTTCAAAAAAAATTTTAAAAAAATTTCAAAAAAAAAATTAAAAAAAAAATTTCGAAAAAAAAAATTTAAAAAAAAAAATTCAAAAAAAAATTTCAAAAAAAAAAATTAAAAAAAAAAAGTTTCAAAAAAATTTCAAAAAATAAATTTAAAAAAAAAAATTTCAAAAAAATTTCAAAAAAAAATTTTTAAAAAAAAATTTAAAAAAAAAAAATTTAAAAAAAATTTCAAAAAAAAAAAAAAAAAAAAATATTTCGAAAAAAAAAATTAAAAAAAAATAAAAAAAAAAAAATTTCAAAAAAATTTCAAAAAAAAATTTCCAAAAAAAAAATAAAAAAAAAAAATTTCAAAAAAATTCGAAAAAAAATTTCGAAAAAAAAATTGAAAATTTCGAAAAAAAAAAAAAAATTCGAAAACAAATTTCAAAAAAAAAAAAATTCCAAAAAAAAAAATTTTTTTCAAAAATTTTTAAAAAAATTTTAAAAAAAAATCTCAAAAAAAGTTTTCGAAAAAAAAAATAAAAAAAAAAAATTTCAAAAAAAATGAAAAAAAATTAAAAAAAAAAATTTCAAAAAAAAAATTTCCAAAAAAAAAATTAAAAAAAAAAAGTTTCAAAAAAATTTCAAAAAAAAAATTTAAAAAAAAAAATTTCAAAAAAATTTCAAAAAAAAAATTAAAAAAAAAATTTCGAAAAAAAAAATTTCAAAAAAAAAATTTTTAAAAAAAAATTTAGAAAAAATTTCAAAAAAAAAATTCGAAAAAAAAAATTTCCAAAAAAAAAATTAAAAAAAAAAATTTCAAAAAAAAAATTTCCAACAAAAAAAATTTAAAAAAAAAAATTTCTAAAAAATTTCAAAAAAAAAATTTTCAAAAAAAATTTAAAAAAAATAAAAAAAAAAAATTTCGAAAAAAAAAATTTTAAAAAAAATTCGAAAAAAAATTTCGAAAAAAAAATTAAAAAAAAAAAATATTTCAAAAAAAAAATTTCAAAAAAAAAATTTTCAAAAAAAATTTTAAAAAAATTTCAAAAAAAATTTTCAAAAAAAATTTCGAAAAAAAAAATAAAAAAAAAAAATTTCAAAAAAAAATTTCAAAAAAAAAATTTCAAAAAAAAAAATAAAAAAAAAAAATTTCAAAAAAAATTTCAAAAAAATTTCAAAAAAAAAATTAAAAAAAAAAATTTCGAAAAAAAAAATTAAAAAAAAAAAATTTCAAAAAAAATTTAATTTCCAAAAAAAAAAATTTTTGAAAAAAATTTTTAAAAAAATTAAAAAAAAAATCTCAAAAAAAGTTTTCGAAAAAAAAAATAAAAAAAAAAAAATTTCAAAAAAAAAATTTTTAAAAAAAAATTTTTTAAAAAAAATTTTAAAAAAATTTCAAAAAAAAAATAAAAAAAAAATATTTCGAAAAAAAAATTAAAAAAAAATAAAAAAAAAAAAATTTCAAAAAAATTTCAAAAAAAAATTTCCAAAAAAAAAATAAAAAAAAAAAATTTCAAAAAAATTTCAAAAAAAAAATTTTCAAAAAAAATTAATAAAAAATTTCGAAAAAAAAAATTAAAAAAAAAATTTCCAAAAAAAAAATTAAAAAAAAAAATTTCAAAAAAATTTCAAAAAAAAATTTCCAACAAAAAAAATTTAAATTAAAAATTTCTAAAAAATTTCAAAAAAAAAATTTTCGAAAAAAATTAAAAAAAAATAAAAAAAAAATTTCGAAAAAAAAATTGAAAAAAAAAATTTTCAAAAAAAATTTCAAAAAAAAAATTTCCAAAAAAAAAAAATTTTTGAAAAAAATTTTTAAAAAAATTTAAAAAAAAATTCTCAAAAAAAGTTTTCGAAAAAAAAAATTAAAAAAAAAAATTTTCAAAAAAAAATTTCAAAAAAAAAATTTTCAAAAAAAATAAAAAAAAAATTAAAAAAAAATCGAAAAAAAATTTCGAAAAAAAATTGAAAAAAAAAAAATTTCAAAAAAAAATTTCAAAAAAAAAAATTCCAAAAAAAAAATAAAAAAAAAAATTTCAAAAAAAAAATTTTGAAAAAAAATTTTTAAAAAATTTCAAAAAAAAATTAAAAAAAAAATTTCGAAAAAAAAAATTAAAAAAAAAAATTTCAAAAAAAAAATAAAAAAAAAAAATTTTCAAA
Organism: Chrysolina oricalcia; assembly: GCA_944452925.2. NCBI lineage: Eukaryota > Metazoa > Arthropoda > Insecta > Coleoptera > Chrysomelidae > Chrysolina > Chrysolina oricalcia. The sequence goes on from OX101811.2 coordinate 41,591,019, forward strand.
GAAAAATTTCAAAAAAAAAATTTTCAAAAAAAACTAAAAAAAAAATCGAAAAAATTTTCGAAAAAAAATTTTAAAAAAAAATTCTCAACAAAAATTTTCGAAAAAAAAAATAAAAAAAAAAATTTTCAAAAAAAAATTTAATCTTGAAAAAAAATTTAAAAAAAATTTAAAAAAAAATTCGAAAAAAAATTTTAAAAAAATTTCAAAAAAAAAATTAAAAAAAAAAATTTCGAAAAAAAAAATTAAAAAAAAATTTAAAAAAAAAAAAAAAAAAAAATTCCAAAAAAAATTTTATAAAAAATTTCGAAAAAAAAAAATTTCAAAAAAAAATTTTAAAAAAAAAATCGGAAAAATTTTTCAAAAAAAAAATTTAAAAAAAAAATTCGAAAAAAAAAATTTAAAAAAAAATATTCAAAAAAATTTCAAAAAAAAAATTTAAAAAAAAATCGAAAAAAAATTTCGAAAAAAAAATTGAAAAAAAAATTTCCAAAAAAAAATTAAAAAAAAAAAATTTCAAAAAAAAAAATTTTTTAAAAAAATTTAAAAAAAAATTTTTTAAAAAAATTTAAAAAAAATTTCAAAAAAAAAATTAAAAAAAAATTTCGAAAAAAAAAATTAAAAAAAAAATTTCCAAAAAAAAAATAAAAAAAAAAAATTTCAAAAAAATTTCAAAAAAAAAATTTCCAAAAAAAAAATAAAAAAAAATTTCAAAAAAATTTTCAAAAAAAATTAAAAAAAAATAAAAAAAAAAAATTCGAAAAAAAAAATAAAAAAAAAATTAAAAAAAAAATCGAAAAAAAATTTCGAAAAAAAAAATTTCAAAAAAAAAATTTTTAAAAAAAAATTTTAAAAAGATTAAAAAAAAAAATTTCGAAAAAAAAAATTTAAAAAAAAATTTCCGAAAAAAAAATAAAAAAAAAATTTTCAAAAAAAAATTTCAAAAAAAAAAATTTTCAAAAAAAAATAAAAAAAAAATTTAAAAAAAAATTCGAAAAAAAATTTCGAAAAAAAAATTGAAAAAAAAAAAATTTTAAAAAAAATTTCGAAAAAAATTTCAAAAAAATAATTTAAAAAAAAATCGAAAAAAAATTTCAAAAAAATTTCAAAAAAAAAATTTTCAAAAAAAATAAAAAAAAAAATTTCGAAAAAAAAAATAAAAAAAAAATTGAAAAAAAAAAAATTTTCAAAAAAAAATTTAAAAAAATTTCCAAAACAAAAAATTTCAAAAAAAAAAAAAAAAAAACATCGAAAAAATTTTCGAAAAAAAAAATTTAAAAAAAAATTCTCAACAAAAATTTTCGAAATAAAAAATAAAAAAAAAATTTTCAAAAAAATTTTCGAAAAAAAAAATTTCAAAAAAAAATTCGAAAAAAAAATTTAAAAAAAATTTCCAAAAAAAAATTAAAAAAAAAAAATTTCCAAAAAAAAAATAAAAAAAAAAAAATTTCAAAAAAAAAATTTTCAAAAAAAATTTTAAAAAAATTTCAAAAAAAAAATTAAAAAAAAAATTTAAAAAAAAAATTTTCAAAAAAAAAATTAAAAAAAAAAAAATTCGAAAAAAAATTTCGAAAAAAAAATAAAAAAAAAAAAATATTTCAAAAAAAAATTTCAAAAAAAAAATTCCAAAAAAAAAAAAAAAAAATTCAAAAAAAAAATTTTCAAAAAAAATTTTAAAAAAATTTCAAAAAAAATTTTCAAAAAAAATTTCGAAAAAAAAAATTTCGAAAAAAAAATTTCAAAAAAAAATTTCAAAAAAAAAATTTCCAAAAAAAAAATAAAAAAAAAAAATTTCAAAAAAAATTTCAAAAAAATTTCAAAAAAAAAATTAAAAAAAAAAATTTCGAAAAAAAAAATTTAAAAAAAAAAAATTTCAAAAAAAAATTTAATTTCCAAAAAAAAAAATTTTTGAAAAAAATTTTTAAAAAAATTAAAAAAAAAATCTCAAAAAAAGTTTTCGAAAAAAAAAATAAAAAAAAAAAAATTTCAAAAAAAAAATTTTTAAAAAAAAATTTTTTAAAAAAAATTTAAAAAAAATTTCAAAAAAAAAATAAAAAAAAAATATTTCGAAAAAAAAAATTAAAAAAAAATAAAAAAAAAAAATTTCAAAAAAATTTCAAAAAAAAATTTCCAAAAAAAAAATAAAAAAAAAAAATTTCAAAAAAATTTCAAAAAAAAAATTTTCAAAAAAAATTAATAAAAAATTTCGAAAAAAAAAATTTTAAAAAAAATTTCCAAAAAAAAAATTAAAAAAAAAAATTTCAAAAAAATTTCAAAAAAAAATTTCCAACAAAAAAAATTAAAAAAAAAAATTTCTAAAAAATTTCAAAAAAAAAATTTTCAAAAAAAATTAAAAAAAAATAAAAAAAAATTTCGAAAAAAAAATTGAAAAAAAAAATTTTCAAAAAAAATTTCAAAAAAAAAATTTCCAAAAAAAAAAATTTTTGAAAAAAATTTTTAAAAAAATTTAAAAAAAAATTCTCAAAAAAAGTTTTCGAAAAAAAAAATTAAAAAAAAAAAATTTTCAAAAAAAAATTTCAAAAAAAAAATTTTCAAAAAAAATAAAAAAAAAATTAAAAAAAAATCGAAAAAAAATTTCGAAAAAAAATTGAAAAAAAAAAAATTTCAAAAAAAAATTTCAAAAAAAAAAATTCCAAAAAAAAAATAAAAAAAAAAAAATTTCAAAAAAAAAATTTTGAAAAAAAATTTTGAAAAAATTTCAAAAAAAAATTTAAAAAAAAATTTCGAAAAAAAAAATTTAAAAAAAAAATTTCAAAAAAAAATAAAAAAAAAAATTTTCAAAGAAAAATTTTAAAAAAAAAATTTTCAAAAAAAACAAAAAAAAAATCGAAAAAATTTTCGAAAAAAAATTTTAAAAAAAAATTCTCAACAAAAATTTTCGAAAAAAAAAATAAAAAAAAAAATTTTCAAAAAAAAATTTAATCTTGAAAAAAAATTTAAAAAAAATTTTAAAAAAAATTCGAAAAAAAATTTAAAAAAAATTTCAAAAAAAAAATTAAAAAAAAAAATTTCGAAAAAAAAAATTAAAAAAAAAATTTAAAAAAAAAAAAAAAAAAAAATTTCCAAAAAAAATTTTATAAAAAATTTCGAAAAAAAAAAATTTCAAAAAAAAATTTTAAAAAAAAAATCGGAAAAATTTTCCAAAAAAAAAATTAAAAAAAAAAATTCGAAAAAAAAAATTTAAAAAAAAATTTTCAAAAAATTTTAAAAAAAAAAGTTTAAAAAAAATCGAAAAAAAATTTCGAAAAAAAAATTGAAAAAAAAATTTCCAAAAAAAAATTAAAAAAAAAAAATTTCAAAAAAAAAATTTTTTTAAAAAAATTTTAAAAAAATTTTTTTAAAAAAATTTAAAAAAAATTTCAAAAAAAAAATTAAAAAAAAATTTCGAAAAAAAAAATTAAAAAAAAAATTTACAAAAAAAAAATAAAAAAAAAAAAATTTCAAAAAAATTTCAAAAAAAAAATTTCCAAAAAAAAATAAAAAAAAAAATTTCAAAAAAATTTTCAAAAAAAATTAAAAAAAAATAAAAAAAAAAAATTCGAAAAAAAAAAATAAAAAAAAAATTAAAAAAAAAATCGAAAAAAAATTTCGAAAAAAAAAATTTCAAAAAAAAAAATTTTAAAAAAAAATTTTAAAAAAATTTAAAAAAAAAATTTCGAAAAAAAAAATTTAAAAAAAAATTTCCGAAAAAAAAATAAAAAAAAAATTTTCAAAAAAAAATTTCAAAAAAAAAAAATTTTCAAAAAAAAATAAAAAAAAAATTAAAAAAAAATTCGAAAAAAAATTTCGAAAAAAAAATTGAAAAAAAAAAATTTTAAAAAAATTTCGAAAAAAATTTCAAAAAAATAATTTAAAAAAAAATCGAAAAAAAATTTCAAAAAAATTTCAAAAAAAAAATTTTCAAAAAAAATAAAAAAAAAAAATTTCGAAAAAAAAAATAAAAAAAAAATTGAAAAAAAAAAAAATTTTCAAAAAAAAATTTAATTTTCAAAAAAAAAAATTTTTGAAAAAAATTTTTAAAAAAATTTTAAAAAAAATCTCAAAAAAAGTTTTCGAAAAAAAAAATAAAAAAAAAAAAATTTTCAAAAAAAATTTTCAAAAAAAATTAAAAAAAAATAAAAAAAAATTTCGAAAAAAAAATTGAAAAAAAAAATTTTCAAAAAAAATTTCAAAAAAAAAAATTCGAAAAAAAAAATTTAAAAAAAAATTTTCAAAAAATTTAAAAAAAAAAAGTTTAAAAAAAAATCGAAAAAAAATTTCGAAAAAAAAATTGAAAAAAAAATTTCCAAAAAAAAATTAAAAAAAAAAAATTTCAAAAAAAAAATTTTTTTAAAAAAATTTTAAAAAAATTTTTTTAAAAAAATTTAAAAAAAATTTCAAAAAAAAAATTAAAAAAAAATTTCGAAAAAAAAAATTAAAAAAAAAATTTACAAAAAAAAAATAAAAAAAAAAAAATTTCAAAAAAATTTCAAAAAAAAAATTTCCAAAAAAAAATAAAAAAAAAAAATTTCAAAAAAATTTTCAAAAAAAATTAAAAAAAAATAAAAAAAAAAAATTCGAAAAAAAAAATAAAAAAAAAATTAAAAAAAAAATCGAAAAAAAATTTCGAAAAAAAAAATTTCAAAAAAAAAAATTTTAAAAAAAAATTTTAAAAAAATTTTAAAAAAAAATTTCGAAAAAAAAAATTTAAAAAAAAATTTCCGAAAAAAAAATAAAAAAAAAATTTTCAAAAAAAAATTTCAAAAAAAAAAAATTTTCAAAAAAAAATAAAAAAAAAATTAAAAAAAAATTCGAAAAAAAATTTCGAAAAAAAAATTGAAAAAAAAAAATTTTAAAAAAATTTCGAAAAAAATTTCAAAAAAATAATTTAAAAAAAAATCGAAAAAAAATTTCAAAAAAATTTCAAAAAAAAAATTTTCAAAAAAAATAAAAAAAAAAATTTCGAAAAAAAAAATAAAAAAAAAATTGAAAAAAAAAAAAATTTTCAAAAAAAAATTTCAAAAAAAAAATTTCCAAAAAAAAAAAATTTTTGAAAAAAATTTTTAAAAAAATTAAAAAAAAAATTCTCAAAAAAAGTTTTCGAAAAAAAAAATTAAAAAAAAAAAATTTTCAAAAAAAAATTTCAAAAAAAAAATTTTCAAAAAAAATAAAAAAAAAATTTAAAAAAAATCGAAAAAAAATTTCGAAAAAAAATTGAAAAAAAAAAATTTCAAAAAAAAATTTCAAAAAAAAAAATTCCAAAAAAAAAATAAAAAAAAAAAAATTTCAAAAAAAAAATTTTGAAAAAAAATTTTGAAAAAAAATTTTGAAAAAATTTCAAAAAAAAAATTAAAAAAAAAAATTTCGAAAAAAAAAATTAAAAAAAAAATTTAAAAAAAAAAAAAAAAAAAAAATTTCCAAAAAAAATTTTATAAAAAATTTCGAAAAAAAAAAATTTCAAAAAAAAATTTTAAAAAAAAAATCGGAAAAATTTTCCAAAAAAAAAATTTAAAAAAAAAATTCGAAAAAAAAAATTTAAAAAAAAATTTTCAAAAAAATTTCAAAAAAAAAATTTAAAAAAAAATCGAAAAAAAATTTCGAAAAAAAAATTGAAAAAAAAATTTCCAAAAAAAAATTAAAAAAAAAAAATTTCAAAAAAAAAATTTTTTTAAAAAAATTAAAAAAAAATTTTTTTAAAAAAGTTTAAAAAAAATTTCAAAAAAAAAATTAAAAAAAAATTTCGAAAAAAAAAATTAAAAAAATAATTTCCAAAAAAAAAATAAAAAAAAAAAAATTTCAAAAAAATTTCAAAAAAAAATTTCCAAAAAAAAAATAAAAAAAAAAAATTTCAAAAAAATTTTCAAAAAAAATTAAAAAAAAATAAAAAAAAAAAATTCGAAAAAAAAAATAAAAAAAAAATTAAAAAAAAAATCGAAAAAAAATTTCGAAAAAAAAAATTTCAAAAAAAAAATTTTTAAAAAAAAATTTTAAAAAAATTAAAAAAAAAAATTTCGAAAAAAAAAATTTAAAAAAAAATTTCCGAAAAAAAAATAAAAAAAAAATTTTCAAAAAAAAATTTCAAAAAAAAAAATTTTCAAAAAAAAATAAAAGAAAAATTTAAAAAAAAATTCGAAAAAAAATTTCGAAAAAAAAATTGAAAAAAAAAAAATTTTAAAAAAAATTTCGAAAAAAATTTCAAAAAAATAATTTAAAAAAAAATCGAAAAAAAATTTCAAAAAAATTTCAAAAAAAAAATTTTCAAAAAAAATAAAAAAAAAAAATTTCGAAAAAAAAAATAAAAAAAAAATTGAAAAATAAAAAATTTTCAAAAAAAAATTTAAAAAAAATTTCCAAAACAAAAAATTTCAAAAAAAAAAAAAAAAAAACATCGAAAAAATTTTCAAAAAAAATTTTAAAAAAATTTCAAAAATAATTTTCAAAAAAAAATTCGAAAAAAAAAATAAAAAAAAAAAAATTTCAAAAAAAAATTTCAAAAAAAAAATTTCCAAAAAAAAAATACAAAAAAAAAATTTCAAAAAAAATTTTAAAAAAATTTCAAAAAAAAAATTAAAAAAAAAATTTCGAAAAAAAAAATTTAAAAAAAAAAAATTCAAAAAAAAATTTCAAAAAAAAAAATTAAAAAAAAAAAGTTTCAAAAAAATTTCAAAAAATAAATTTAAAAAAAAAAATTTCAAAAAAATTTCAAAAAAAAATTTTTAAAAAAAAATTTTAAAAAAAAAAATTTAAAAAAAATTTCAAAAAAAAAAAAAAAAAAAAATATTTCGAAAAAAAAAATTAAAAAAAAATAAAAAAAAAAAAATTTCAAAAAAATTTCAAAAAAAAATTTCCAAAAAAAAAATAAAAAAAAAAAATTTCAAAAAAATTCGAAAAAAAATTTCGAAAAAAAAATTGAAAATTTCGAAAAAAAAAAAAAATTCGAAAACAAATTTCAAAAAAAAAAAAATTCCAAAAAAAAAAATTTTTTTCAAAAATTTTTAAAAAAATTTTAAAAAAAAATCTCAAAAAAAGTTTTCGAAAAAAAAAATAAAAAAAAAAAATTTCAAAAAAAATGAAAAAAAATTAAAAAAAAAAATTTCAAAAAAAAAATTTCCAAAAAAAAAATTAAAAAAAAAAAGTTTCAAAAAAATTTCAAAAAAAAAATTTAAAAAAAAAAATTTCAAAAAAATTTCAAAAAAAAAATTAAAAAAAAAATTTCGAAAAAAAAAATTTCAAAAAAAAAATTTTTAAAAAAAAATTTAGAAAAAATTTCAAAAAAAAAATTCGAAAAAAAAAATTTCCAAAAAAAAAATTAAAAAAAAAAATTTCAAAAAAAAAATTTCCAACAAAAAAAATTTAAAAAAAAAAATTTCTAAAAAATTTCAAAAAAAAAATTTTCAAAAAAAATTTAAAAAAAATAAAAAAAAAAAAATTTCGAAAAAAAAAATTTTAAAAAAAATTCGAAAAAAAATTTCGAAAAAAAAATTAAAAAAAAAAAATATTTCAAAAAAAAAATTTCAAAAAAAAAATTTTCAAAAAAAATTTTAAAAAAATTTCAAAAAAAATTTTCAAAAAAAATTTCGAAAAAAAAAATAAAAAAAAAAAATTTCAAAAAAAAATTTCAAAAAAAAAATTTCAAAAAAAAAAATAAAAAAAAAAAATTTCAAAAAAAATTTCAAAAAAATTTCAAAAAAAAAATTAAAAAAAAAAATTTCGAAAAAAAAAATTTAAAAAAAAAAATTTCAAAAAAAATTTAATTTCCAAAAAAAAAAATTTTTGAAAAAAATTTTTAAAAAAATTAAAAAAAAAATCTCAAAAAAAGTTTTCGAAAAAAAAAATAAAAAAAAAAAAATTTCAAAAAAAAAATTTTTAAAAAAAAATTTTTTAAAAAAAATTTTAAAAAAATTTCAAAAAAAAAATAAAAAAAAAATATTTCGAAAAAAAAATTAAAAAAAAATAAAAAAAAAAAAATTTCAAAAAAATTTCAAAAAAAAATTTCCAAAAAAAAAATAAAAAAAAAAAATTTCAAAAAAATTTCAAAAAAAAAATTTTCAAAAAAAATTAATAAAAAATTTCGAAAAAAAAAATTTTAAAAAAAATTTCCAAAAAAAAAATTAAAAAAAAAAATTTCAAAAAAATTTCAAAAAAAAATTTCCAACAAAAAAAATTTAAATTAAAAATTTCTAAAAAATTTCAAAAAAAAAATTTTCGAAAAAAATTAAAAAAAAATAAAAAAAAAATTTCGAAAAAAAAATTGAAAAAAAAAATTTTCAAAAAAAATTTCAAAAAAAAAATTTCCAAAAAAAAAAAATTTTTGAAAAAAATTTTTAAAAAAATTTAAAAAAAAATTCTCAAAAAAAGTTTTCGAAAAAAAAAATTAAAAAAAAAAATTTTCAAAAAAAAATTTCAAAAAAAAAATTTTCAAAAAAAATAAAAAAAAAATTAAAAAAAAATCGAAAAAAAATTTCGAAAAAAAATTGAAAAAAAAAAAATTTCAAAAAAAAATTTCAAAAAAAAAAATTCCAAAAAAAAAATAAAAAAAAAAATTTCAAAAAAAAAATTTTGAAAAAAAATTTTTAAAAAATTTCAAAAAAAAATTAAAAAAAAAATTTCGAAAAAAAAAATTAAAAAAAAAAATTTCAAAAAAAAAATAAAAAAAAAAAATTTTCAAAGAAAAATTTCAAAAAAAAAATTTTCAAAAAAAACTAAAAAAAAAATCGAAAAAATTTTCGAAAAAAAATTTTAAAAAAAAATTCTCAACAAAAATTTTCGAAAAAAAAAATAAAAAAAAAAATTTTCAAAAAAAAATTTAATCTTGAAAAAAAATTTAAAAAAAATTTAAAAAAAAATTCGAAAAAAAATTTTAAAAAAATTTCAAAAAAAAAATTAAAAAAAAAAATTTCGAAAAAAAAAATTAAAAAAAAATTTTAAAAAAAAAAAAAAAAAAAAATTCCAAAAAAAATTTTATAAAAAATTTCGAAAAAAAAAAATTTCAAAAAAAAATTTTAAAAAAAAAATCGGAAAAATTTTTCAAAAAAAAAATTTAAAAAAAAAATTCGAAAAAAAAAATTTAAAAAAAAATATTCAAAAAAATTTCAAAAAAAAAATTTAAAAAAAAATCGAAAAAAAATTTCGAAAAAAAAATTGAAAAAAAAATTTCCAAAAAAAAATTAAAAAAAAAAAATTTCAAAAAAAAAAATTTTTTAAAAAAATTTAAAAAAAAATTTTTTAAAAAAATTTAAAAAAAATTTCAAAAAAAAAATTAAAAAAAAATTTCGAAAAAAAAAATTAAAAAAAAAATTTCCAAAAAAAAAATAAAAAAAAAAAATTTCAAAAAAATTTCAAAAAAAAAATTTCCAAAAAAAAAATAAAAAAAAATTTCAAAAAAATTTTCAAAAAAAATTAAAAAAAAATAAAAAAAAAAAATTCGAAAAAAAAAATAAAAAAAAAATTAAAAAAAAAATCGAAAAAAAATTTCGAAAAAAAAAATTTCAAAAAAAAAATTTTTAAAAAAAAATTTTAAAAAGATTAAAAAAAAAAATTTCGAAAAAAAAAATTTAAAAAAAAATTTCCGAAAAAAAAATAAAAAAAAAATTTTCAAAAAAAAATTTCAAAAAAAAAAATTTTCAAAAAAAAATAAAAAAAAAATTTAAAAAAAAATTCGAAAAAAAATTTCGAAAAAAAAATTGAAAAAAAAAAAATTTTAAAAAAAATTTCGAAAAAAATTTCAAAAAAATAATTTAAAAAAAAATCGAAAAAAAATTTCAAAAAAATTTCAAAAAAAAAATTTTCAAAAAAAATAAAAATAAAAATTTCGAAAAAAAAAATAAAAAAAAAATTGAAAAAAAAAAAATTTTCAAAAAAAAATTTAAAAAAATTTCCAAAACAAAAAATTTCAAAAAAAAAAAAAAAAAAACATCGAAAAAATTTTCGAAAAAAAAAATTTAAAAAAAAATTCTCAACAAAAATTTTCGAAATAAAAAATAAAAAAAAAATTTTCAAAAAAATTTTCGAAAAAAAAAATTTCAAAAAAAAATTCGAAAAAAAAATTTAAAAAAAATTTCCAAAAAAAAATTAAAAAAAAAAAATTTCCAAAAAAAAAATAAAAAAAAAAAAATTTCAAAAAAAAAATTTTCAAAAAAAATTTTAAAAAAATTTCAAAAAAAAAATTAAAAAAAAAATTTAAAAAAAAAATTTTCAAAAAAAAAATTAAAAAAAAAAAATTCGAAAAAAAATTTCGAAAAAAAAATTTAAAAAAAAAAATATTTCAAAAAAAAATTTCAAAAAAAAAATTCCAAAAAAAAAAAAAAAAAATTCAAAAAAAAAATTTTCAAAAAAAATTTTAAAAAAATTTCAAAAAAAATTTTCAAAAAAAATTTCGAAAAAAAAAATTTCGAAAAAAAAATTTCAAAAAAAAATTTCAAAAAAAAAATTTCCAAAAAAAAAATAAAAAAAAAAAATTTCAAAAAAAATTTCAAAAAAATTTCAAAAAAAAAATTAAAAAAAAAAATTTCGAAAAAAAAAATTTAAAAAAAAAAAAATTTCAAAAAAAAATTTAATTTCCAAAAAAAAAAATTTTTGAAAAAAATTTTTAAAAAAATTAAAAAAAAAATCTCAAAAAAAGTTTTCGAAAAAAAAAATAAAAAAAAAAAAATTTCAAAAAAAAAATTTTTAAAAAAAAATTTTTTAAAAAAAATTTAAAAAAAATTTCAAAAAAAAAATAAAAAAAAAATATTTCGAAAAAAAAAATTAAAAAAAAATAAAAAAAAAAAATTTCAAAAAAATTTCAAAAAAAAATTTCCAAAAAAAAAATAAAAAAAAAAAATTTCAAAAAAATTTCAAAAAAAAAATTTTCAAAAAAAATTAATAAAAAATTTCGAAAAAAAAAATTTTAAAAAAAATTTCCAAAAAAAAAATTAAAAAAAAAAATTTCAAAAAAATTTCAAAAAAAAATTTCCAACAAAAAAAATTAAAAAAAAAAATTTCTAAAAAATTTCAAAAAAAAAATTTTCAAAAAAAATTAAAAAAAAATAAAAAAAAATTTCGAAAAAAAAATTGAAAAAAAAAATTTTCAAAAAAAATTTCAAAAAAAAAATTTCCAAAAAAAAAAATTTTTGAAAAAAATTTTTAAAAAAATTTAAAAAAAAATTCTCAAAAAAAGTTTTCGAAAAAAAAAATTAAAAAAAAAAAATTTTCAAAAAAAAATTTCAAAAAAAAAATTTTCAAAAAAAATAAAAAAAAAATTAAAAAAAAATCGAAAAAAAATTTCGAAAAAAAATTGAAAAAAAAAAAATTTCAAAAAAAAATTTCAAAAAAAAAAATTCCAAAAAAAAAATAAAAAAAAAAAAATTTCAAAAAAAAAATTTTGAAAAAAAATTTTGAAAAAATTTCAAAAAAAAATTTAAAAAAAAATTTCGAAAAAAAAAATTTAAAAAAAAAATTTCAAAAAAAAATAAAAAAAAAAATTTTCAAAGAAAAATTTTAAAAAAAAAATTTTCAAAAAAAACAAAAAAAAAATCGAAAAAATTTTCGAAAAAAAATTTTAAAAAAAAATTCTCAACAAAAATTTTCGAAAAAAAAAATAAAAAAAAAAATTTTCAAAAAAAAATTTAATCTTGAAAAAAAATTTAAAAAAAATTTTAAAAAAAATTCGAAAAAAAATTTAAAAAAAATTTCAAAAAAAAAATTAAAAAAAAAAATTTCGAAAAAAAAAATTAAAAAAAAAATTTAAAAAAAAAAAAAAAAAAAAATTTCCAAAAAAAATTTTATAAAAAATTTCGAAAAAAAAAAATTTCAAAAAAAAATTTTAAAAAAAAAATCGGAAAAATTTTCCAAAAAAAAAATTAAAAAAAAAAATTCGAAAAAAAAAATTTAAAAAAAAATTTTCAAAAAATTTTAAAAAAAAAAGTTTAAAAAAAATCGAAAAAAAATTTCGAAAAAAAAATTGAAAAAAAAATTTCCAAAAAAAAATTAAAAAAAAAAAATTTCAAAAAAAAAATTTTTTTAAAAAAATTTTAAAAAAATTTTTTTAAAAAAATTTAAAAAAAATTTCAAAAAAAAAATTAAAAAAAAATTTCGAAAAAAAAAATTAAAAAAAAAATTTACAAAAAAAAAATAAAAAAAAAAAAATTTCAAAAAAATTTCAAAAAAAAAATTTCCAAAAAAAAATAAAAAAAAAAAATTTCAAAAAAATTTTCAAAAAAAATTAAAAAAAAATAAAAAAAAAAAATTCGAAAAAAAAAAATAAAAAAAAAATTAAAAAAAAAATCGAAAAAAAATTTCGAAAAAAAAAATTTCAAAAAAAAAAATTTTAAAAAAAAATTTTAAAAAAATTTTAAAAAAAAATTTCGAAAAAAAAAATTTAAAAAAAAATTTCCGAAAAAAAAATAAAAAAAAAATTTTCAAAAAAAAATTTCAAAAAAAAAAAATTTTCAAAAAAAAATAAAAAAAAAATTAAAAAAAAATTCGAAAAAAAATTTCGAAAAAAAAATTGAAAAAAAAAAATTTTAAAAAAATTTCGAAAAAAATTTCAAAAAAATAATTTAAAAAAAAATCGAAAAAAAATTTCAAAAAAATTTCAAAAAAAAAATTTTCAAAAAAAATAAAAAAAAAAAATTTCGAAAAAAAAAATAAAAAAAAAATTGAAAAAAAAAAAAATTTTCAAAAAAAAATTTCAAAAAAAAAATTTTCAAAAAAAATAAAAAAAAAATTTAAAAAAAATCGAAAAAAAATTTCGAAAAAAAATTGAAAAAAAAAAATTTCAAAAAAAAATTAAAAAAAAAAAAATTCCAAAAAAAAAATAAAAAAAAAAAAATTTCAAAAAAAAAATTTTGAAAAAAAATTTTGAAAAAATTTCAAAAAAAAATTTAAAAAAAAAAATTTCAAAAAAATTTCAAAAAAAAATTTTTAAAAAAAAATTTTAAAAAAAAAATTTAAAAAAAATTTCAAAAAAAAAATAAAAAAAAAATATTTCGAAAAAAAAAATTAAAAAAAAATAAAAAAAAAAAAATTTCAAAAAAATTTCAAAAAAAAATTTCCAAAAAAAAAATAAAAAAAAAAAAATTTCAAAAAAATTCGAAAAAAAATTTCGAAAAAAAAATTGAAAATTTCGAAAAAAAAAAAAAAATTCGAAAACAAATTTCAAAAAAAAAAAAATTCCAAAAAAAAAAATTTTTTTCAAAAATTTTTTAAAAAATTTTAAAAAAAAATCTCAAAAAAAGTTTTCGAAAAAAAAAATAAAAAAAAAAAATTTCAAAAAAAATGAAAAAAAATTAAAAAAAAAAATTTCAAAAAAAAAATTTCCAAAAAAAAAATTAAAAAAAAAAAGTTTCAAAAAAATTTCAAAAAAAAAATTAAAAAAAAAAAATTTCAAAAAAATTTCAAAAAAAAAATTTAAAAAAAAATTTCGAAAAAAAAAATTTCAAAAAAAAAATTTTTAAAAAAAAATTTAGAAAAAATTTCAAAAAAAAATTTCGAAAAAAAAAATTAAAAAAAAAATTTCCAAAAAAAAAATTAAAAAAAAAAATTTCAAAAAAAAAATTTCCAACAAAAAAAATTAAAAAAAAAAAAATTTCTAAAAAATTTCAAAAAAAAAATTTTCAAAAAAAATTTAAAAAAAATAAAAAAAAAAAAATTTCGAAAAAAAAAATTTTAAAAAAAATTCGAAAAAAAATTTCGAAAAAAAATTAAAAAAAAAAAATATTTCAAAAAAAAAATTTCAAAAAAAAAATTTTCAAAAAAAATTTTAAAAAAATTTCAAAAAAAATTTTCAAAAAAAATTTCGAAAAAAAAAATAAAAAAAAAAAATTTCAAAAAAAAATTTCAAAAAAAAAATTTCAAAAAAAAAAATAAAAAAAAAAAATTTCAAAAAAAATTTCAAAAAAATTTCAAAAAAAAAATTAAAAAAAAAAATTTCGAAAAAAAAAATTTAAAAAAAAAAAATTTCAAAAAAAATTTAATTTCCAAAAAAAAAAATTTTTGAAAAAAATTTTTAAAAAAATTAAAAAAAAAATCTCAAAAAAAGTTTTCGAAAAAAAAAATAAAAAAAAAAAATTTCAAAAAAAAAATTTTTAAAAAAAAATTTTTTAAAAAAAATTTTAAAAAAATTTCAAAAAAAAAATAAAAAAAAAATATTTCGAAAAAAAAATTAAAAAAAAATAAAAAAAAAAAAATTTCAAAAAAATTTCAAAAAAAAATTTCCAAAAAAAAAATAAAAAAAAAAATTTCAAAAAAATTTCAAAAAAAAAATTTTCAAAAAAAATTAATAAAAAATTTCGAAAAAAAAAATTTTAAAAAAAATTTCCAAAAAAAAAATTAAAAAAAAAAATTTCAAAAAAATTTCAAAAAAAAATTTCCAACAAAAAAAATTTAAAAAAAAAATTTCTAAAAAATTTCAAAAAAAAAATTTTCAAAAAAAATTAAAAAAAAATAAAAAAAAAATTTCGAAAAAAAAATTGAAAAAAAAAATTTTCAAAAAAAATTTCAAAAAAAAAATTTCCAAAAAAAAAAAATTTTTGAAAAAAATTTTTAAAAAAATTTAAAAAAAAATTCTCAAAAAAAGTTTTCGAAAAAAAAAATTAAAAAAAAAAATTTTCAAAAAAAAATTTCAAAAAAAAAATTTTCAAAAAAAATAAAAAAAAAATTAAAAAAAAATCGAAAAAAAATTTCGAAAAAAAATTGAAAAAAAAAAAATTTCAAAGAAAAATTTCAAAAAAAAAAATTCCAAAAAAAAAATAAAAAAAAAAATTTCAAAAAAAAAATTTTGAAAAAAATTTTTTAAAAAATTTCAAAAAAAAATTAAAAAAAAAATTTCGAAAAAAAAAATTTAAAAAAAAAATTTCAAAAAAAAAAAAAAAAAAAAAAATTTTCAGAAAAATTTCAAAAAAAAAATTTTCAAAAAAAACTAAAAAAAAAATCGAAAAAATTTTCGAAAAAAAATTTTAAAAAAAAATTCTCAACAAAAATTTTCGAAAAAAAAAATAAAAAAAAAAATTTTCAAAAAAAAATTTAATCTTGAAAAAAAATTTAAAAAAAATTTAAAAAAAAATTCGAAAAAAAATTTTAAAAAAATTTCAAAAAAAAAATTAAAAAAAAAAATTTCGAAAAAAAAAATTAAAAAAAAAATTTAAAAAAAAAAAAAAAAAAAAAATTTCCAAAAAAAATTTTATAAAAAATTTCGAAAAAAAAAAATTTCAAAAAAAAATTTTAAAAAAAAAATCGGAAAAATTTTCCAAAAAAAAAATTTAAAAAAAAAATTCGAAAAAAAAAATTTAAAAAAAATATTCAAAAAAATTTCAAAAAAAAAATTTAAAAAAAAATCGAAAAAAAATTTCGAAAAAAAAATTGAAAAAAAAATTTCCAAAAAAAAATTAAAAAAAAAAAATTTCAAAAAAAAAAAATTTTTAAAAAAATTTAAAAAAAATTTTTTTAAAAAAATTTAAAAAAAATTTCAAAAAAAAAATTAAAAAAAAATTTCGAAAAAAAAAATTAAAAAAAAAATTTCCAAAAAAAAAATAAAAAAAAAAAATTTCAAAAAAATTTCAAAAAAAAAATTTCCAAAAAAAAAATAAAAAAAAAAAATTTCAAAAAAATTTTCAAAAAAAATTAAAAAAAAATAAAAAAAAAAAATTCGAAAAAAAAAATAAAAAAAAAATTTAAAAAAAAATCGAAAAAAAATTTCGAAAAAAAAAATTTCAAAAAAAAAATTTTTAAAAAAAAATTTTAAAAAAATTAAAAAAAAAAATTTCGAAAAAAAAAATTTAAAAAAAAATTTCCGAAAAAGAAATAAAAAAAAAATTTTCAAAAAAAAATTTCAAAAAAAAAATTTTTAAAAAAAAATTTTAAAAAAAAAATTTAAAAAAAATTTCAAAAAAAAAATAAAAAAAAAATATTTCGAAAAAAAAAATTAAAAAAAAATAAAAAAAAAAAAATTTCAAAAAAATTTCAAAAAAAAATTTCCAAAAAAAAAATAAAAAAAAAAAAATTTCAAAAAAATTCGAAAAAAAATTTCGAAAAAAAAATTGAAAATTTCGAAAAAAAAAAAAAAATTCGAAAACAAATTTCAAAAAAAAAAAAATTCCAAAAAAAAAAATTTTTTTCAAAAATTTTTTAAAAAATTTTAAAAAAAAATCTCAAAAAAAGTTTTCGAAAAAAAAAATAAAAAAAAAAAATTTCAAAAAAAATGAAAAAAAATTAAAAAAAAAAATTTCAAAAAAAAAATTTCCAAAAAAAAAATTAAAAAAAAAAAGTTTCAAAAAAATTTCAAAAAAAAAATTAAAAAAAAAAAATTTCAAAAAAATTTCAAAAAAAAAATTTAAAAAAAAATTTCGAAAAAAAAAATTTCAAAAAAAAAATTTTTAAAAAAAAATTTAGAAAAAATTTCAAAAAAAAATTTCGAAAAAAAAAATTAAAAAAAAAATTTCCAAAAAAAAAATTAAAAAAAAAAATTTCAAAAAAAAAATTTCCAACAAAAAAAATTAAAAAAAAAAAAATTTCTAAAAAATTTCAAAAAAAAAATTTTCAAAAAAAATTTAAAAAAAATAAAAAAAAAAAAATTTCGAAAAAAAAAATTTTAAAAAAAATTCGAAAAAAAATTTCGAAAAAAAATTAAAAAAAAAAAATATTTCAAAAAAAAAATTTCAAAAAAAAAATTTTCAAAAAAAATTTTAAAAAAATTTCAAAAAAAATTTTCAAAAAAAATTTCGAAAAAAAAAATAAAAAAAAAAAATTTCAAAAAAAAATTTCAAAAAAAAAATTTCAAAAAAAAAAAAAAAAAAAAAAAATTTCAAAAAAAATTTCAAAAAAATTTCAAAAAAAAAATTAAAAAAAAAAATTTCGAAAAAAAAAATTTAAAAAAAAAAAATTTCAAAAAAAATTTAATTTCCAAAAAAAAAAATTTTTGAAAAAAATTTTTAAAAAAATTAAAAAAAAAATCTCAAAAAAAGTTTTCGAAAAAAAAAATAAAAAAAAAAAATTTCAAAAAAAAAATTTTTAAAAAAAAATTTTTTAAAAAAAATTTTAAAAAAATTTCAAAAAAAAAATAAAAAAAAAATATTTCGAAAAAAAAATTAAAAAAAAATAAAAAAAAAAAAATTTCAAAAAAATTTCAAAAAAAAATTTCCAAAAAAAAAATAAAAAAAAAAATTTCAAAAAAATTTCAAAAAAAAAATTTTCAAAAAAAATTAATAAAAAATTTCGAAAAAAAAAATTTTAAAAAAAATTTCCAAAAAAAAAATTAAAAAAAAAAATTTCAAAAAAATTTCAAAAAAAAATTTCCAACAAAAAAAATTTAAAAAAAAAATTTCTAAAAAATTTCAAAAAAAAAATTTTCAAAAAAAATTAAAAAAAAATAAAAAAAAAATTTCGAAAAAAAAATTGAAAAAAAAAATTTTCAAAAAAAATTTCAAAAAAAAAATTTCCAAAAAAAAAAAATTTTTGAAAAAAATTTTTAAAAAAATTTAAAAAAAAATTCTCAAAAAAAGTTTTCGAAAAAAAAAATTAAAAAAAAAAATTTTCAAAAAAAAATTTCAAAAAAAAAATTTTCAAAAAAAATAAAAAAAAAATTAAAAAAAAATCGAAAAAAAATTTCGAAAAAAAATTGAAAAAAAAAAAATTTCAAAGAAAAATTTCAAAAAAAAAAATTCCAAAAAAAAAATAAAAAAAAAAATTTCAAAAAAAAAATTTTGAAAAAAATTTTTTAAAAAATTTCAAAAAAAAATTAAAAAAAAAATTTCGAAAAAAAAAATTAAAAAAAAAAATTTCAAAAAAAAAAAAAAAAAAAAAAATTTTCAGAAAAATTTCAAAAAAAAAATTTTCAAAAAAAACTAAAAAAAAAATCGAAAAAATTTTCGAAAAAAAATTTTAAAAAAAAATTCTCAACAAAAATTTTCGAAAAAAAAAATAAAAAAAAAATTTTTCAAAAAAAAATTTAATCTTGAAAAAAAATTTAAAAAAAATTTAAAAAAAAATTCGAAAAAAAATTTTAAAAAAATTTCAAAAAAAAAATTAAAAAAAAAAATTTCGAAAAAAAAAATTAAAAAAAAAATTTTAAAAAAAAAAAAAAAAAAAAATTTCCAAAAAAAATTTTATAAAAAATTTCGAAAAAAAAAAATTTCAAAAAAAAATTTTAAAAAAAAAATCGGAAAAATTTTCCAAAAAAAAAATTTAAAAAAAAAATTCGAAAAAAAAAATTTAAAAAAAATATTCAAAAAAATTTCAAAAAAAAAATTTAAAAAAAAATCGAAAAAAAATTTCGAAAAAAAAATTGAAAAAAAAATTTCCAAAAAAAAATTAAAAAAAAAAAATTTCAAAAAAAAAAAATTTTTAAAAAAATTTAAAAAAAATTTTTTTAAAAAAATTTAAAAAAAATTTCAAAAAAAAAATTAAAAAAAAATTTCGAAAAAAAAAATTAAAAAAAAAATTTCCAAAAAAAAAATAAAAAAAAAAAATTTCAAAAAAATTTCAAAAAAAAAATTTCCAAAAAAAAAATAAAAAAAAAAAATTTCAAAAAAATTTTCAAAAAAAATTAAAAAAAAATAAAAAAAAAAAATTCGAAAAAAAAAATAAAAAAAAAATTTAAAAAAAAATCGAAAAAAAATTTCGAAAAAAAAAATTTCAAAAAAAAAATTTTTAAAAAAAAATTTTAAAAAAATTAAAAAAAAAAATTTCGAAAAAAAAAATTTAAAAAAAAATTTCCGAAAAAGAAATAAAAAAAAAATTTTCAAAAAAAAATTTCAAAAAAAAAATTTTCAAAAAAAAATTAAAAAAAAATTTAAAAAAAAATTCGAAAAAAAATTTCGAAAAAAAAATTGAAAAAAAAAAAATTTTAAAAAAAATTTCGAAAAAAATTTCAAAAAAATAATTTAAAAAAAAATCGAAAAAAAATTTCAAAAAAATTTCAAAAAAAAAATTTTCAAAAAAAATAAAAAAAAAAAATTTCGAAAAAAAAAATAAAAAAAAAATTGAAAAAAAAAAAAAAATTTTCAAAAAAAAATTTAAAAAAAATTTCCAAAACAAAAAATTTCAAAAAAAAAAAAAAAAAAACATCGAAAAAATTTTCGAAAAAAAAAATTCTCAACAAAAATTTTCGAAATAAAAAATAAAAAAAAAATTTTCAAAAAAATTTTCGAAAAAAAAAATTTCAAAAAAAAATTCGAAAAAAAAATTTAAAAAAAATTTCCAAAAAAAAATTAAAAAAAAAAAATTTCCAAAAAAAAAATTTCAAAAAAAAAATTTTCAAAAAAAATTTTAAAAAAATTTCAAAAAAAAAATTAAAAAAAAAATTTAAAAAAAAAATTTTCAAAAAAAAAATTAAAAAAAAAAAATTCGAAAAAAAATTTCGAAAAAAAAATTAAAAAAAAAAAATATTTCAAAAAAAAATTTCAAAAAAAAAATTCCAAAAAAAAAAAAAAAAAAAAAATTCAAAAAAAAAATTTTCAAAAAAAATTTTAAAAAAATTTCAAAAAAAATTTTCAAAAAAAATTTCGAAAAAAAAAATTTCGAAAAAAAAATTTCAAAAAAAAATTTCAAAAAAAAAATTTCCAAAAAAAAAATAAAAAAAAAAAATTTCAAAAAAAATTTCAAAAAAATTTCAAAAAAAAAATTAAAAAAAAAAATTTCGAAAAAAAAAATTTAAAAAAAAAAAATTTCAAAAAAAAATTTAATTTCCAAAAAAAAAAATTTTTGAAAAAAATTTTTAAAAAAATTAAAAAAAAAATCTCAAAAAAAGTTTTCGAAAAAAAAATGAAAAAAAAAAAATTTCAAAAAAAAAATTTTTAAAAAAAAATTTTTTAAAAAAAATTTAAAAAAAATTTCAAAAAAAAAATAAAAAAAAAAATATTTCGAAAAAAAAAATAAAAAAAAATAAAAAAAAAAAATTTCAAAAAAATTTCAAAAAAAAATTTCCAAAAAAAAAATAAAAAAAAAAAATTTCAAAAAAATTTCAAAAAAAAAATTTTCAAAAAAAATTAATAAAAAATTTCGAAAAAAAAAATTTTAAAAAAAATTTCCAAAAAAAAATTAAAAAAAAAATTTCAAAAAAATTTCAAAAAAAAATTTCCAACAAAAAAAATTAAAAAAAAAAATTTCTAAAAAATTTCAAAAAAAAAATTTTCAAAAAAAATTAAAAAAAAATAAAAAAAAAATTTCGAAAAAAAAATTGAAAAAAAAAATTTTCAAAAAAAATTTCAAAAAAAAAATTTCCAAAAAAAAAAAATTTTTGAAAAAAATTTTTAAAAAAATTTTAAAAAAAATTCTCAAAAAAAGTTTTCGAAAAAAAAAATTAAAAAAAAAAAATTTTCAAAAAAAAATTTCAAAAAAAAAATTTTCAAAAAAAATAAAAAAAAAATTAAAAAAAAATCGAAAAAAAATTTCGAAAAAAAATTGAAAAAAAAAAAATTTCAAAAAAAAATTTCAAAAAAAAAAATTCCAAAAAAAAAATAAAAAAAAAAAAATTTCAAAAAAAAAATTTTGAAAAAAAATTTTGAAAAAATTTCAAAAAAAAATTTAAAAAAAAATTTCGAAAAAAAAAATTAAAAAAAAAAATTTCAAAAAAAAATAAAAAAAAAATTTTCAAAGAAAAATTTTAAAAAAAAAATTTTCAAAAAAAACAAAAAAAAAATCGAAAAAATTTTCGAAAAAAAATTTTAAAAAAAAATTCTCAACAAAAATTTTCGAAAAAAAAAATAAAAAAAAAATTTTTCAAAAAAAAATTTAATCTTGAAAAAAAATTTAAAAAAAATTTTAAAAAAAATTCGAAAAAAAATTTAAAAAAAATTTCAAAAAAAAAATTAAAAAAAAAAATTTCGAAAAAAAAAATTAAAAAAAAAATTTAAAAAAAAAAAAAAAAAAAAAAAATTTCCAAAAAAAATTTTATAAAAAATTTCGAAAAAAAAAAATTTCAAAAAAAAATTTAAAAAAAAAAATCGGAAAAATTTTCCAAAAAAAAAATTAAAAAAAAAAATTCGAAAAAAAAAATTTAAAAAAAAATTTTCAAAAAAATTTCAAAAAAAAAATTTAAAAAAAAATCGAAAAAAAATTTCGAAAAAAAAATTGAAAAAAAAATTTCCAAAAAAAAATTAAAAAAAAAAAATTTCAAAAAAAAAATTTTTTTAAAAAAATTTTAAAAAAATTTTTTTAAAAAAATTTAAAAAAAATTTCAAAAAAAAAATTAAAAAAAAATTTCGAAAAAAAAAATTAAAAAAAAAATTTACAAAAAAAAAATAAAAAAAAAAAAATTTCAAAAAAATTTCAAAAAAAAAATTTCCAAAAAAAAATAAAAAAAAAAAATTTCAAAAAAATTTTCAAAAAAAATTAAAAAAAAATAAAAAAAAAAAATTCGAAAAAAAAAAATAAAAAAAAAATTAAAAAAAAAATCGAAAAAAAATTTCGAAAAAAAAAATTTCAAAAAAAAAAATTTTAAAAAAAAATTTTAAAAAAATTTTAAAAAAAAATTTCGAAAAAAAAAATTTAAAAAAAAATTTCCGAAAAAAAAATTAAAAAAAAATTTTCAAAAAAAAATTTCAAAAAAAAAAAATTTTCAAAAAAAAATAAAAAAAAAATTAAAAAAAAATTCGAAAAAAAATTTCGAAAAAAAAATTGAAAAAAAAAAATTTTAAAAAAATTTCGAAAAAAATTTCAAAAAAATAATTTAAAAAAAAATCGAAAAAAAATTTCAAAAAAAATTTCAAAAAAAAAATTTTCAAAAAAAATAAAAAAAAAAAATTTCGAAAAAAAAAATAAAAAAAAAATTGAAAAAAAAAAAAATTTTCAAAAAAAAATTTCAAAAAAAAAATTTCCAAAAAAAAAAAATTTTTGAAAAAAATTTTTAAAAAAATTAAAAAAAAAATTCTCAAAAAAAGTTTTCGAAAAAAAAAATTAAAAAAAAAAATTTTCAAAAAAAAATTTCAAAAAAAAAAATTTTCAAAAAAAATAAAAAAAAAATTAAAAAAAAATCGAAAAAAAATTTCGAAAAAAAATTGAAAAAAAAAAATTTCAAAAAAAAATTTCAAAAAAAAAAATTCCAAAAAAAAAATAAAAAAAAAAAAATTTAAAAAAAAAAATTTTGAAAAAAAATTTTGAAAAAATTTCAAAAAAAAATTTAAAAAAAAATTAAAAAAAAAAATTTCAAAAAAAAATAAAAAAAAAAATTTTTCAAAGAAAAATTTCAAAAAAAAAATTTTCAAAAAAAACAAAAAAAAAATCGAAAAAATTTTCGAAAAAAAATTTTAAAAAAAAATTCTCAACAAAAATTTTCGAAAAAAAAAATAAAAAAAAAAATTTTCAAAAAAAAATTTAATCTTGAAAAAAAATTTAAAAAAAATTTTAAAAAAAATTCGAAAAAAAATTTAAAAAAAATTTCAAAAAAAAAATTAAAAAAAAAAATTTCGAAAAAAAAAATTAAAAAAAAAATTAAAAAAAAAAAAAAAAAAAAAAATTCCAAAAAAAATTTTATAAAAAATTTCGAAAAAAAAAAATTTCAAAAAAAAATTTAAAAAAAAAAATCGGAAAAATTTTCCAAAAAAAAAATTTAAAAAAAAAATTCGAAAAAAAAAATTTAAAAAAAAATTTTCAAAAAAATTTCAAAAAAAAAATTTAAAAAAAAATCGAAAAAAAATTTCGAAAAAAAAATTTAAAAAAAATTTCAAAAAAAAAATTAAAAAAAAATTTCGAAAAAAAAAATTAAAAAAAAAATTTACAAAAAAAAAATAAAAAAAAAAAATTTCAAAAAAATTTCAAAAAAATTTCAAAAAAAAAATTTCCAAAAAAAAATAAAAAAAAAAAATTTCAAAAAAATTTTCAAAAAAAATTAAAAAAAAATAAAAAAAAAAAATTCGAAAAAAAAAAATAAAAAAAAAATTAAAAAAAAAATCGAAAAAAAATTTCGAAAAAAAAAATTTCAAAAAAAAAAATTTTAAAAAAAAATTTTAAAAAAATTTTAAAAAAAAATTTCGAAAAAAAAAATTTAAAAAAAAATTTCCGAAAAAAAAATAAAAAAAAAATTTTCAAAAAAAAATTTCAAAAAAAAAAAATTTTCAAAAAAAAATAAAAAAAAAATTAAAAAAAAATTCGAAAAAAAATTTCGAAAAAAAAATTGAAAAAAAAAAATTTTAAAAAAAATTTCGAAAAAAATTTCAAAAAAATAATTTAAAAAAAAATCGAAAAAAAATTTCAAAAAAATTTCAAAAAAAAAATTTTCAAAAAAAAAAAAAAAAAAAATTTCGAAAAAAAAAATAAAAAAAAAATTTTAAAAAAAATTCGAAAAAAAATTTCGAAAAAAAAATTTAAAAAAAAAAAATATTTCAAAAAAAAATTTCAAAAAAAAAATTCCAAAAAAAAAAAAAAAAAAAAATTTCAAAAAAAAAATTTTCAAAAAAAATTTTAAAAAAATTTCAAAAAAAATTTTCAAAAAAAATTTCGAAAAAAAAAAAAAAAAAAAAAAAATTTCAAAAAAAAATTTCAAAAAAAAAATTTCCAAAAAAAAAATAAAAAAAAAAAATTTCAAAAAAAATTTCAAAAAAATTTCAAAAAAAAAATTAAAAAAAAAAATTTCGAAAAAAAAAATTTAAAAAAAAAAAATTTCAAAAAAAAATTTAATTTTCAAAAAAAAAAATTTTTGAAAAAAATTTTTAAAAAAATTTTAAAAAAAATCTCAAAAAAAGTTTTCGAAAAAAAAAATAAAAAAAAAAAAATTTTCAAAAAAAAATTTCAAAAAAAATAAAAAAAAATTTAAAAAAAAAATCGAAAAAAAATTTCGAAAAAAAAATTGAAAAAAAAAAATATTTCAAAAAAAAATTTCAAAAAAAAAATTCCAAAAAAAAAAAAAAAAAAAATTTCAAAAAAAAAATTTTCAAAAAAAATTTTAAAAAAATTTCAAAAAAAATTTTCAAAAAAAATTTCGAAAAAAAAAATAAAAAAAAAAAAATTTCAAAAAAAAATTTCAAAAAAAAAATTTCCAAAAAAAAAATAAAAAAAAAAAATTTCAAAAAAAATTTTAAAAAAATTTCAAAAAAAAAATTAAAAAAAAAAATTTCGAAAAAAAAAATTTAAAAAAAAAAAATTTCAAAAAAAAATTTAAAAAAAAAAATTAAAAAAAAAAAGTTTCAAAAAAATTTCAAAAAATAAATTTAAAAAAAAAAATTTCAAAAAAATTTCAAAAAAAAAATTTTTAAAAGAAAATTTTTTAAAAAAAATTTAAAAAAAATTTCAAAAAAAAAATAAAAAAAAAATATTTCGAAAAAAAAAATTAAAAAAAAATAAAAATAAAAAAATTTCAAAAAAATTTCAAAAAAAAATTTCCAAAAAAAAAATAAAAAAAAAAATTTCAAAAAAATTTCAAAAAAAAAATTTTCAAAAAAAATTAATAAAAAATTTCGAAAAAAAAAATTTAAAAAAAAATTTCCAAAAAAAAAATTAAAAAAAAAAATTTCAAAAAAATTTCAAAAAAAAATTTCCAACAAAAAAAATTAAAAATGAAAATTTCTAAAAAATTTCAAAAAAAAAATTTTCAAAAAAAATTTAAAAAAAAATAAAAAAAAAATTTCGAAAAAAAAATTGAAAAAAAAAATTTTCAAAAAAAATTTCAAAAAAAAAATTTCCAAAAAAAAAAAATTTTTGAAAAAAATTTTTAAAAAAATTTAAAAAAAAATTCTCAAAAAAAGTTTTCGAAAAAAAAAATTAAAAAAAAAAAATTTTCAAAAAAAAATTTCAAAAAAAAAATTTTCAAAAAAAATAAAAAAAAAATTAAAAAAAAATCGAAAAAAAATTTCGAAAAAAAATTGAAAAAAAAAAAATTTCAAAAAAAAAATTCCAAAAAAAAAATAAAAAAAAAAAAATTTCAAAAAAAAAATTTTGAAAAAAAATTTTTAAAAAATTTCAAAAAAAAAATAAAAAAAAAATTTCGAAAAAAAAAATTAAAAAAAAAATTTCAAAAAAATTTCAAAAAAATTTCAAAAAAAAATTTCCAACAAAAAAAATTAAAAAAAAAAATTTCTAAAAAATTTCAAAAAAAAAATTTTCAAAAAAAATTAAAAAAAAATAAAAAAAAAATTTCGAAAAAAAAATTGAAAAAAAAAATTTTCAAAAAAAATTTCAAAAAAAAAATTTCCAAAAAAAAAAAATTTTTGAAAAAAATTTTTAAAAAAATTTAAAAAAAAATTCTCAAAAAAAGTTTTCGAAAAAAAAAATTAAAAAAAAAAAATTTTCAAAAAAAAATTTCAAAAAAAAAATTTTCAAAAAAAATAAAAAAAAAATTAAAAAAAAAATCGAAAAAAAATTTCGAAAAAAAATTGAAAAAAAAAAATTTCAAAAAAAAATTTCAAAAAAAAAATTCCAAAAAAAAAATAAAAAAAAAAAAATTTCAAAAAAAAAATTTTGAAAAAAAATTTTTAAAAAATTTCAAAAAAAAATTAAAAAAAAAATTTCGAAAAAAAAAATTAAAAAAAAAAATTTCAAAAAAAAAATAAAAAAAAAATTTTTCAAAGAAAAATTTCAAAAAAAAAATTTTCAAAAAAAACTAAAAAAAATAAAAAAAAAATTTTCAAAAAAAAATTTAATCTTGAAAAAAAATTAAAAAAAAATTTTAAAAAAAATTCGAAAAAAAATTTAAAAAAAATTTCAAAAAAAAAATTAAAAAAAAAAATTTCGAAAAAAAAAATTAAAAAAAAAATTAAAAAAAAAAAAAAAAAAAAAAAAATTCCAAAAAAAATTTTATAAAAAATTTCGAAAAAAAAAAATTTCAAAAAAAAATTTTAAAAAAAAAATCGGAAAAATTTTCCAAAAAAAAAATTAAAAAAAAAAATTCAAAAAAAAAAATTTAAAAAAAAATTTTCAAAAAAATTTCAAAAAAAAAATTTAAAAAAAAATCGAAAAAAAATTTCGAAAAAAAAATTGAAAAAAAAATTTCCAAAAAAAAATTTAAAAAAAAAAATTTCAAAAAAAAAATTTTTTTAAAAAAATTTTAAAAAAATTTCAAAAAAAAAATTAAAAAAAATTTCGAAAAAAAAAATTAAAAAAAAAATTTCCAAAAAAAAAATAAAAAAAAAAAAATTTCAAAAAAATTTCAAAAAAAAAATTTCCAAAAAAAAAATAAAAAAAAAAAATTTCAAAAAAATTTTCAAAAAAAATTTAAAAAAAATAAAAAAAAAAATTCGAAAAAAAAAATTAAAAAAAAATTAAAAAAAAAATCGAAAAAAAAATTCGAAAAAAAAAATTTCAAAAAAAAAATTTTTAAAAAAAAAATTTTTAAAAAAAAATTTAAAAAAAATTTCAAAAAAAAAATAAAAAAAAAATATTTCGAAAAAAAAAATTAAAAAAAAAAATTTCAAAAAAATTTCAAAAAAAAATTTCCAAAAAAAAAATAAAAAAAAAAAAATTTCAAAAAAATTCGAAAAAAAATTTCGAAAAAAAAATTGAAAATTTCGAAGAAAAAAAAAAAAAAAAAAAATTCGAAAAAAAAAATTTCAAAAAAAAATTTAAAAAAAAAAATTTTTAAAAAAAAATTTTAAAAAAATTTCAAAAAAAAAATAAAAAAAAAATATTTCGAAAAATAAAATTTAAAAAAAATAAAAAAAAAAAATTTCAAAAAAATTTCAAAAAAAAATTTCCAAAAAAAAAATAAAAAAAAAAAATTTCAAAAAAATTCGAAAAAAAATTTCGAAAAAAAAATTGAAAATTTCGGAGAAAAAAAAAAAAAAAAAATTCGAAAACAAATTTCAAAAAAAAAAATTCCAAAAAAAAAAATTTTTTTCAAAAATTTTTTAAAAAATTTAAAAAAAAAATCTCAAAAAAAGTTTTCGAAAAAAAAAATAAAAAAAAAAAAATTTCAAAAAAAAATTTCAAAAAAAATGAAAAAAAATTAAAAAAAAAAATTTCAAAAAAAAAATTTCCAAAAAAAAATTAAAAAAAAAAAGTTTCAAAAAAATTTCAAAAAAAAAATTTAAAAAAAAAAATTTCAAAAAAATTTCAAAAAAAAAATTAAAAAAAAAATTTCGAAAAAAAAAATTTCAAAAAAAAAATTTTTAAAAAAAAATTTAGAAAAAATTTCAAAAAAAAATTTCGAAAAAAAAAATTAAAAAAAAAATTTCCAAAAAAAAAATTTCAAAAAAAAAATTTCCAACAAAAAAAATTAAAAAAAAAAATTTCTAAAAAATTTCAAAAAAAAAATTTTCAAAAAAAATTTAAAAAAAATAAAAAAAAAAAAATTTCGAAAAAAAAAATTTTAAAAAAAATTCGAAAAAAAATTTCGAAAAAAAAATTTAAAAAAAAAAATATTTCAAAAAAAAATTTCAAAAAAAAAATTCCAAAAAAAAAAAAAAAATTTAAAAAAAAAAATTTTCAAAAAAAATTTTAAAAAATTTTCAAAAAAAATTTCGAAAAAAAAAATAAAAAAAAAAAATTCCAAAAAAAAAAAAAAAAAAAATTTCAAAAAAAAAATTTTCAAAAAAAATTTTAAAAAAATTTCAAAAAAAATTTTCAAAAAAAATTTCGAAAAAAAAAAAAAAAAAAAATTTCAAAAAAAAATTTCAAAAAAAAAATTTCCAAAAAAAAAATAAAAAAAAAAAATTTCAAAAAAAATTTCAAAAAAATTTCAAAAAAAAAATTAAAAAAAAAAATTTCGAAAAAAAAAATTTAAAAAAAAAAAATTTCAAAAAAAAATTTAATTTTCAAAAAAAAAAATTTTTGAAAAAAATTTTTAAAAAAATTTAAAAAAAAATCTCAAAAAAAGTTTTCGAAAAAAAAAATAAAAAAAAAAAAATTTTCAAAAAAAAATTTCAAAAAAAATAAAAAAAAATTTAAAAAAAAAATCGAAAAAAAATTTCGAAAAAAAAATTGAAAAAAAAAAATATTTCAAAAAAAAATTTCAAAAAAAAAATTCAAAAAAAAAAAAAAAAAAAAAATTTCAAAAAAAAAATTTTCAAAAAAAATTTTAAAAAAATTTCAAAAAAAATTTTCAAAAAAAATTTCGAAAAAAAAAATAAAAAAAAAAAAAATTTCAAAAAAAAATTTCAAAAAAAAAATTTCCAAAAAAAAAATAAAAAAAAAAAATTTCAAAAAAAATTTTAAAAAAATTTCAAAAAAAAAATTAAAAAAAAAAATTTCGAAAAAAAAAATTTCAAAAAAAAAAATTTCAAAAAAAAATTAAAAAAAAAAAATTAAAAAAAAAAAGTTTCAAAAAAATTTCAAAAAATAAATTTAAAAAAAAAAATTTCAAAAAAATTTCAAAAAAAAAATTTTTAAAAGAAAATTTTTTAAAAAAAATTTAAAAAAAATTTCAAAAAAAAAATAAAAAAAAAATATTTCGAAAAAAAAAATTAAAAAAAAATAAAAATAAAAAAATTTCAAAAAAATTTCAAAAAAAAATTTCCAAAAAAAAAATAAAAAAAAAAATTTCAAAAAAATTTCAAAAAAAAAATTTTCAAAAAAAATTAATAAAAAATTTCGAAAAAAAAAATTTAAAAAAAAATTTCCAAAAAAAAAATTAAAAAAAAAAATTTCAAAAAAATTTCAAAAAAAAATTTCCAACAAAAAAAATTAAAAATAAAAATTTCTAAAAAATTTCAAAAAAAAAATTTTCAAAAAAAATAAAAAAAAAAATAAAAAAAAAATTTCGAAAAAAAAATTGAAAAAAAAAATTTTCAAAAAAAATTTCAAAAAAAAAATTTCCAAAAAAAAAAAATTTTTGAAAAAAATTTTTAAAAAAATTTAAAAAAAAATTCTCAAAAAAAGTTTTCGAAAAAAAAAATTAAAAAAAAAAAATTTTCAAAAAAAAATTTCAAAAAAAAAATTTTCAAAAAAAATAAAAAAAAAATTAAAAAAAAATCGAAAAAAAATTTCGAAAAAAAATTGAAAAAAAAAAAATTTCAAAAAAAAAAATTCCAAAAAAAAAATTAAAAAAAAAAATTTCAAAAAAAAAATTTTGAAAAAAAATTTTTAAAAAATTTCAAAAAAAAAATAAAAAAAAAATTTCGAAAAAAAAAATTAAAAAAAAAATTTCAAAAAAATTTCAAAAAAAAATTTCCAACAAAAAAAATTAAAAAAAAAAATTTCTAAAAAATTTCAAAAAAAAAATTTTCAAAAAAAATTAAAAAAAAATAAAAAAAAAATTTCGAAAAAAAAATTGAAAAAAAAAATTTTCAAAAAAAATTTCAAAAAAAAAATTTCCAAAAAAAAAAAATTTTTGAAAAAAATTTTTAAAAAAATTTAAAAAAAAATTCTCAAAAAAAGTTTTCGAAAAAAAAAATTAAAAAAAAAAAATTTTCAAAAAAAAATTTCAAAAAAAAAATTTTCAAAAAAAATAAAAAAAAAATTAAAAAAAAAATCGAAAAAAAATTTCGAAAAAAAATTGAAAAAAAAAAATTTCAAAAAAAAATTTCAAAAAAAAAAATTCCAAAAAAAAAATAAAAAAAAAAAAATTTCAAAAAAAAAATTTTGAAAAAAAATTTTTAAAAAATTTCAAAAAAAAATTAAAAAAAAAATTTCGAAAAAAAAAATTAAAAAAAAAAATTTCAAAAAAAAAATAAAAAAAAAATTTTTCAAAGAAAAATTTCAAAAAAAAAATTTTCAAAAAAAACTAAAAAAAAATCGAAAAAATTTTCGAAAAAAAATTTTAAAAAAAAATTCTCAACAAAAATTTTCGAAAAAAAAAATAAAAAAAAAATTTTCAAAAAAAAATTTAATCTTGAAAAAAAATTAAAAAAAAATTTTAAAAAAAATTCGAAAAAAAATTTAAAAAAAATTTCAAAAAAAAAATTAAAAAAAAAAATTTCGAAAAAAAAAATTAAAAAAAAAATTAAAAAAAAAAAAAAAAAAAAAAAAATTCCAAAAAAAATTTTATAAAAAATTTCGAAAAAAAAAAATTTCAAAAAAAAATTTTAAAAAAAAAATCGGAAAAATTTTCCAAAAAAAAAATTAAAAAAAAAAATTCAAAAAAAAAAATTTAAAAAAAAATTTTCAAAAAAATTTCAAAAAAAAAATTTAAAAAAAAATCGAAAAAAAATTTCGAAAAAAAAATTGAAAAAAAAATTTCCAAAAAAAAATTTAAAAAAAAAAATTTCAAAAAAAAAATTTTTTTAAAAAAATTTTAAAAAAATTTCAAAAAAAAAATTAAAAAAAATTTCGAAAAAAAAAATTAAAAAAAAAATTTCCAAAAAAAAAATAAAAAAAAAAAAATTTCAAAAAAATTTCAAAAAAAAAATTTCCAAAAAAAAAATAAAAAAAAAAAATTTCAAAAAAATTTTCAAAAAAAATTTAAAAAAAATAAAAAAAAAAATTCGAAAAAAAAAATTAAAAAAAAATTAAAAAAAAAATCGAAAAAAAAATTCGAAAAAAAAAATTTCAAAAAAAAAATTTTTAAAAAAAAAATTTTTAAAAAAAAATTTAAAAAAAATTTCAAAAAAAAAATAAAAAAAAAATATTTCGAAAAAAAAAATTAAAAAAAAAAATTTCAAAAAAATTTCAAAAAAAAATTTCCAAAAAAAAAATAAAAAAAAAAAAATTTCAAAAAAATTCGAAAAAAAATTTCGAAAAAAAAATTGAAAATTTCGAAGAAAAAAAAAAAAAAAAAAAATTCGAAAAAAAAAATTTCAAAAAAAAATTTAAAAAAAAAAATTTTTAAAAAAAAATTTTAAAAAAATTTCAAAAAAAAAATAAAAAAAAAATATTTCGAAAAATAAAATTTAAAAAAAATAAAAAAAAAAAATTTCAAAAAAATTTCAAAAAAAAATTTCCAAAAAAAAAATAAAAAAAAAAAATTTCAAAAAAATTCGAAAAAAAATTTCGAAAAAAAAATTGAAAATTTCGGAGAAAAAAAAAAAAAAAAAATTCGAAAACAAATTTCAAAAAAAAAAATTCCAAAAAAAAAAATTTTTTTCAAAAATTTTTTAAAAAATTTAAAAAAAAAATCTCAAAAAAAGTTTTCGAAAAAAAAAATAAAAAAAAAAAAATTTCAAAAAAAAATTTCAAAAAAAATGAAAAAAAATTAAAAAAAAAAATTTCAAAAAAAAAATTTCCAAAAAAAAATTAAAAAAAAAAAGTTTCAAAAAAATTTCAAAAAAAAAATTTAAAAAAAAAAATTTCAAAAAAATTTCAAAAAAAAAATTAAAAAAAAAATTTCGAAAAAAAAAATTTCAAAAAAAAAATTTTTAAAAAAAAATTTAGAAAAAATTTCAAAAAAAAATTTCGAAAAAAAAAATTAAAAAAAAAATTTCCAAAAAAAAAATTTCAAAAAAAAAATTTCCAACAAAAAAAATTAAAAAAAAAAATTTCTAAAAAATTTCAAAAAAAAAATTTTCAAAAAAAATTTAAAAAAAATAAAAAAAAAAAAATTTCGAAAAAAAAAATTTTAAAAAAAATTCGAAAAAAAATTTCGAAAAAAAAATTTAAAAAAAAAAATATTTCAAAAAAAAATTTCAAAAAAAAAATTCCAAAAAAAAAAAAAAAAATTTAAAAAAAAAAATTTTCAAAAAAAATTTTAAAAAATTTTCAAAAAAAATTTCGAAAAAAAAAATAAAAAAAAAAAATTCCAAAAAAAAAAAAAAAAAAAATTTCAAAAAAAAAATTTTCAAAAAAAATTTTAAAAAAATTTCAAAAAAAATTTTCAAAAAAAATTTCGAAAAAAAAAAAAAAAAAAAATTTCAAAAAAAAATTTCAAAAAAAAAATTTCCAAAAAAAAAATAAAAAAAAAAAATTTCAAAAAAAATTTCAAAAAAATTTCAAAAAAAAAATTAAAAAAAAAAATTTCGAAAAAAAAAATTAAAAAAAAAAAAATTTCAAAAAAAAATTTAATTTTCAAAAAAAAAAATTTTTGAAAAAAATTTTTAAAAAAATTTAAAAAAAAATCTCAAAAAAAGTTTTCGAAAAAAAAAATAAAAAAAAAAAAATTTTCAAAAAAAAATTTCAAAAAAAATAAAAAAAAATTTAAAAAAAAAATCGAAAAAAAATTTCGAAAAAAAAATTGAAAAAAAAAAATATTTCAAAAAAAAATTTCAAAAAAAAAATTCAAAAAAAAAAAAAAAAAAAAAATTTCAAAAAAAAAATTTTCAAAAAAAATTTTAAAAAAATTTCAAAAAAAATTTTCAAAAAAAATTTCGAAAAAAAAAATAAAAAAAAAAAAAATTTCAAAAAAAAATTTCAAAAAAAAAATTTCCAAAAAAAAAATAAAAAAAAAAAATTTCAAAAAAAATTTTAAAAAAATTTCAAAAAAAAAATTAAAAAAAAAAATTTCGAAAAAAAAAATTTCAAAAAAAAAAATTTCAAAAAAAAATTAAAAAAAAAAAATTAAAAAAAAAAAGTTTCAAAAAAATTTCAAAAAATAAATTTAAAAAAAAAAATTTCAAAAAAATTTCAAAAAAAAAATTTTTAAAAGAAAATTTTTTAAAAAAAATTTAAAAAAAATTTCAAAAAAAAAATAAAAAAAAAATATTTCGAAAAAAAAAATTAAAAAAAAATAAAAATAAAAAAATTTCAAAAAAATTTCAAAAAAAAATTTCCAAAAAAAAAATAAAAAAAAAAATTTCAAAAAAATTTCAAAAAAAAAATTTTCAAAAAAAATTAATAAAAAATTTCGAAAAAAAAAATTTAAAAAAAAATTTCCAAAAAAAAAATTAAAAAAAAAAATTTCAAAAAAATTTCAAAAAAAAATTTCCAACAAAAAAAATTAAAAATAAAAATTTCTAAAAAATTTCAAAAAAAAAATTTTCAAAAAAAATAAAAAAAAAAATAAAAAAAAAATTTCGAAAAAAAAATTGAAAAAAAAAATTTTCAAAAAAAATTTCAAAAAAAAAATTTCCAAAAAAAAAAAATTTTTGAAAAAAATTTTTAAAAAAATTTAAAAAAAAATTCTCAAAAAAAGTTTTCGAAAAAAAAAATTAAAAAAAAAAAATTTTCAAAAAAAAATTTCAAAAAAAAAATTTTCAAAAAAAATAAAAAAAAAATTAAAAAAAAATCGAAAAAAAATTTCGAAAAAAAATTGAAAAAAAAAAAATTTCAAAAAAAAAAATTCCAAAAAAAAAATTAAAAAAAAAAATTTCAAAAAAAAAATTTTGAAAAAAAATTTTTAAAAAATTTCAAAAAAAAAATAAAAAAAAAATTTCGAAAAAAAAAATTAAAAAAAAAATTTCAAAAAAATTTCAAAAAAAAATTTCCAACAAAAAAAATTAAAAAAAAAAATTTCTAAAAAATTTCAAAAAAAAAATTTTCAAAAAAAATTAAAAAAAAATAAAAAAAAAATTTCGAAAAAAAAATTGAAAAAAAAAATTTTCAAAAAAAATTTCAAAAAAAAAATTTCCAAAAAAAAAAAATTTTTGAAAAAAATTTTTAAAAAAATTTAAAAAAAAATTCTCAAAAAAAGTTTTCGAAAAAAAAAATTAAAAAAAAAAAATTTTCAAAAAAAAATTTCAAAAAAAAAATTTTCAAAAAAAATAAAAAAAAAATTAAAAAAAAAATCGAAAAAAAATTTCGAAAAAAAATTGAAAAAAAAAAATTTCAAAAAAAAATTTCAAAAAAAAAAATTCCAAAAAAAAAATAAAAAAAAAAAAATTTCAAAAAAAAAATTTTGAAAAAAAATTTTTAAAAAATTTCAAAAAAAAATTAAAAAAAAAATTTCGAAAAAAAAAATTAAAAAAAAAAATTTCAAAAAAAAAATAAAAAAAAAATTTTTCAAAGAAAAATTTCAAAAAAAAAATTTTCAAAAAAAACTAAAAAAAAATCGAAAAAATTTTCGAAAAAAAATTTTAAAAAAAAATTCTCAACAAAAATTTTCGAAAAAAAAAATAAAAAAAAAATTTTCAAAAAAAAATTTAATCTTGAAAAAAAATTTAAAAAAAATTTTAAAAAAAATTCGAAAAAAAATTTAAAAAAAATTTCAAAAAAAAAATTAAAAAAAAAAATTTCGAAAAAAAAAATTAAAAAAAAAATTAAAAAAAAAAAAAAAAAAAAAAAAAATCCAAAAAAAATTTTATAAAAAATTTCGAAAAAAAAAAATTTCAAAAAAAAATTTTAAAAAAAAAATCGGAAAAATTTTCCAAAAAAAAAATTAAAAAAAAAAATTCAAAAAAAAAAATTTAAAAAAAAATTTTCAAAAAAATTTCAAAAAAAAAATTTAAAAAAAAATCGAAAAAAAATTTCGAAAAAAAAATTGAAAAAAAAATTTCCAAAAAAAAATTTAAAAAAAAAAATTTCAAAAAAAAAATTTTTTTAAAAAAATTTTAAAAAAATTTCAAAAAAAAAATTAAAAAAAATTTCGAAAAAAAAAATTAAAAAAAAAATTTCCAAAAAAAAAATAAAAAAAAAAAAATTTCAAAAAAATTTCAAAAAAAAAATTTCCAAAAAAAAAATAAAAAAAAAAAATTTCAAAAAAATTTTCAAAAAAAATTAAAAAAAAATAAAAAAAAAATTCGAAAAAAAAAATAAAAAAAAAATTAAAAAAAAAATCGAAAAAAAAATTCGAAAAAAAAAATTTCAAAAAAAAAATTTTTAAAAAAAAATTTTTAAAAAAAAATTTAAAAAAAATTTCAAAAAAAAAATAAAAAAAAAATATTTCGAAAAAAAAAATTAAAAAAAAAAATTTCAAAAAAATTTCAAAAAAAAATTTCCAAAAAAAAAATAAAAAAAAAAAAATTTCAAAAAAATTCGAAAAAAAATTTCGAAAAAAAAATTGAAAATTTCGAAGAAAAAAAAAAAAAAAAAAAAATTCGAAAAAAAAAATTTCAAAAAAAAATTAAAAAAAAAAAATTTTTAAAAAAAAATTTTAAAAAAATTTCAAAAAAAAAATAAAAAAAAAATATTTCGAAAAATAAAATTAAAAAAAAATAAAAAAAAAAAATTTCAAAAAAATTTCAAAAAAAAATTTCCAAAAAAAAAATAAAAAAAAAAAAATTTCAAAAAAATTCGAAAAAAAATTTCGAAAAAAAAATTGAAAATTTCGGAGAAAAAAAAAAAAAAAAATTCGAAAACAAATTTCAAAAAAAAAAAATTCCAAAAAAAAAAATTTTTTTCAAAAATTTTTTAAAAAATTTTAAAAAAAAATCTCAAAAAAGTTTTCGAAAAAAAAAATTAAAAAAAAAAAATTTTCAAAAAAAAATTTCAAAAAAAATGAAAAAAAATTAAAAAAAAAAATTTCAAAAAAAAAATTTCCAAAAAAAAATTAAAAAAAAAAAGTTTCAAAAAAATTTCAAAAAAAAAATTTAAAAAAAAAAATTTCAAAAAAATTTCAAAAAAAAAATTAAAAAAAAAATTTCGAAAAAAAAAATTTCAAAAAAAAAATTTTTAAAAAAAAATTTAGAAAAAATTTCAAAAAAAAATTTCGAAAAAAAAAATAAAAAAAAAAATTTCCAAAAAAAAAATTTCAAAAAAAAAATTTCCAACAAAAAAAATTAAAAAAAAAAATTTCTAAAAAATTTCAAAAAAAAAATTTTCAAAAAAAATTTTAAAAAAATAAAAAAAAAAAAATTTCGAAAAAAAAAATTTTAAAAAAAATTCGAAAAAAAATTTCGAAAAAAAAATTAAAAAAAAAAAATATTTCAAAAAAAAATTTCAAAAAAAAAATTCCAAAAAAAAAAAAAAAATTTAAAAAAAAAAATTTTCAAAAAAAATTTTAAAAAATTTTCAAAAAAAATTTCGAAAAAAAAAATAAAAAAAAAAAATTTCAAAAAAAAATTTCAAAAAAAAAATTTCAAAAAAAAAAATAAAAAAAAAAAATTTCAAAAAAAATTTCAAAAAAATTTCAAAAAAAAAATTAAAAAAAAAAATTTCGAAAAAAAAAATTTCAAAAAAAAAAATTTCAAAAAAAAAATTTAATTTCCAAAAAAAAAAATTTTTGAAAAAAATTTTTAAAAAAATTTAAAAAAAAATCTCAAAAAAAGTTTTCGAAAAAAAAAATAAAAAAAAAAAAATTTCAAAAAAAAAATTTTAAAAAAAAAATTTTTTAAAAAAAATTTAAAAAAAATTTCAAAAAAAAAATAAAAAAAAAATATTTCGAAAAAAAAAATTAAAAAAAAATAAAAAAAAAAAAAAATTTCAAAAAAATTTCAAAAAAAAATTTCCAAAAAAAAATAAAAAAAAAAAATTTCAAAAAAATTTCAAAAAAAAAATTTTCAAAAAAAATTAATAAAAAATTTCGAAAAAAAAAATTTTAAAAAAAATTTCCAAAAAAAAAATTAAAAAAAAAAATTTCAAAAAAATTTCAAAAAAAAATTTCCAACAAAAAAAATTAAAAAAAAAAATTTCTAAAAAATTTCAAAAAAAAAATTTTCAAAAAAAATTAAAAAAAAATAAAAAAAAAATTTCGAAAAAAAAATTGAAAAAAAAAATTTTCAAAAAAAATTTCAAAAAAAAATTTCCAAAAAAAAAATTTTTGAAAAAAATTTTTAAAAAAATTTTAAAAAAAATTCTCAAAAAAAGTTTTCGAAAAAAAAAATTAAAAAAAAAAATTTTCAAAAAAAAATTTCAAAAAAAAAATTTTCAAAAAAAATAAAAAAAAAATTTAAAAAAAATCGAAAAAAAATTTCGAAAAAAAATTGAAAAAAAAAAAATTTCAAAAAAAAATTTCAAAAAAAAAAATTCCAAAAAAAAAATAAAAAAAAAAAAATTTCAAAAAAAAAATTTTGAAAAAAAATTTTTAAAAAATTTCAAAAAAAAATTTAAAAAAAAAATTTTTAAAAAATTTCAAAAAAAAATTAAAAAAAAAAAATCCAAAAAAATTTTCAAAAAAAATTAAAAAAAAAAAAAAAAAAAAAATTCGAAAAAAAAAATAAAAAAAAATTTAAAAAAAAATCGAAAAAAAAATTCGAAAAAAAAAATTTCAAAAAAAAAATTTTTAAAAAAAAAATTTTTAAAAAAAAATTTAAAA
The DNA here is from genome assembly GCA_944452925.2 of Chrysolina oricalcia. Classification (NCBI taxonomy): domain Eukaryota; kingdom Metazoa; phylum Arthropoda; class Insecta; order Coleoptera; family Chrysomelidae; genus Chrysolina; species Chrysolina oricalcia. The sequence goes on from OX101811.2 coordinate 41,627,854, forward strand.
AAAATTTCAAAAAAAAAATAAAAAAAAAATATTTCGAAAAAAAAAATTAAAAAAAAAAATTTCAAAAAAATTTCAAAAAAAAATTTCCAAAAAAAAAATAAAAAAAAAAAAATTTCAAAAAAATTGGAAAAAAAATTTCGAAAAAAAAATTGAAAATTTCGAAGAAAAAAAAAAAAAAAAAAAAATTCGAAAAAAAAAATTTCAAAAAAAAATTTTTAAAAAAAAATTTTTAAAAAAAAATTTTAAAAAAATTTCAAAAAAAAAATAAAAAAAAAATATTTCGAAAAAAAAAATTTAAAAAAAATAAAAAAAAAAAAATTTCAAAAAAATTTCAAAAAAAAATTTCCAAAAAAAAAATAAAAAAAAAAAAATTTCAAAAAAATTCGAAAAAAAATTTCGAAAAAAAAATTGAAAATTTCGAAAAAAAAAAAAAAAGAAAAATTCGAAAACAAATTTCAAAAAAAAAAAATTCCAAAAAAAAAAATTTTTTTCAAAAATTTTTAAAAAAATTTTAAAAAAAAATCTCAAAAAAAGTTTTCGAAAAAAAAAATAAAAAAAAAAAAATTTTCAAAAAAAAATTTCAAAAAAAATGAAAAAAAATAAAAAAAAAAAATTTCAAAAAAAAAATTTCCAAAAAAAAATTAAAAAAAAAAAGTTTCAAAAAAATTTCAAAAAAAAAATTTAAAAAAAAAAATTTCAAAAAAATTTCAAAAAAAAAATTTAAAAAAAAATTTCGAAAAAAAAAATTTCAAAAAAAAATTTTTAAAAAAAAATTTAGAAAAAATTTCAAAAAAAAATTTCGAAAAAAAAAATTAAAAAAAAAATTTCCAAAAAAAAAATTAAAAAAAAAAATTTCAAAAAAAAAAATTTCCAACAAAAAAAATTAAAAAAAAAAAAATTTCTAAAAAATTTCAAAAAAAAAATTTTCAAAAAAAATTTAAAAAAAAAAAAAAAAAAAAAATTTCGAAAAAAAAAATTTTAAAAAAAATTCGAAAAAAAAATTCGAAAAAAAAATTTAAAAAAAAAAATATTTCAAAAAAAAATTTCAAAAAAAAAATTCCAAAAAAAAAAAAAAAAATTTAAAAAAAAAAATTTTCAAAAAAAATTTTAAAAAATTTTCAAAAAAAATTTCGAAAAAAAAAATAAAAAAAAAAAATTTCAAAAAAAAATCTCAAAAAAAAAATTTCAAAAAAAAAAATAAAAAAAAAAAATTTCAAAAAAAATTTCAAAAAAATTTCAAAAAAAAAATTAAAAAAAAAAATTTCGAAAAAAAAAATTTAAAAAAAAAAAATTTCAAAAAAAAATTTAATTTCCAAAAAAAAAAATTTTTGAAAAAAATTTTTAAAAAAATTTAAAAAAAAATCTCAAAAAAAGTTTTCGAAAAAAAAAATAAAAAAAAAAAAATTTCAAAAAAAAAATTTTTAAAAAAAAATTTTTTAAAAAAAATTTTAAAAAAATTTCAAAAAAAAAATAAAAAAAAAATATTTCGAAAAAAAAAATTAAAAAAAAATAAAAAAAAAAAAATTTCAAAAAAATTTCAAAAAAAAATTTCCAAAAAAAAAATAAA
>OX101811.2:41636920-41639420 GCA_944452925.2 Chrysolina oricalcia
TTAAAAAATTTTCAAAAAAAATTTCGAAAAAAAAAATAAAAAAAAAAAATTTCAAAAAAAAATTTCAAAAAAAAAATTTCAAAAAAAAAAATAAAAAAAAAAAATTTCAAAAAAAATTTCAAAAAAATTTCAAAAAAAAAATTAAAAAAAAAAATTTCGAAAAAAAAAATTTCAAAAAAAAAAATTTCAAAAAAAAAATTTAATTTCCAAAAAAAAAAATTTTTGAAAAAAATTTTTAAAAAAATTTAAAAAAAAATCTCAAAAAAAGTTTTCGAAAAAAAAAATAAAAAAAAAAAAATTTCAAAAAAAAAATTTTAAAAAAAAAATTTTTTAAAAAAAATTTAAAAAAAATTTCAAAAAAAAAATAAAAAAAAAATATTTCGAAAAAAAAAATTAAAAAAAAATAAAAAAAAAAAAAAATTTCAAAAAAATTTCAAAAAAAAATTTCCAAAAAAAAATAAAAAAAAAAAATTTCAAAAAAATTTCAAAAAAAAAATTTTCAAAAAAAATTAATAAAAAATTTCGAAAAAAAAAATTTTAAAAAAAATTTCCAAAAAAAAAATTAAAAAAAAAAATTTCAAAAAAATTTCAAAAAAAAATTTCCAACAAAAAAAATTAAAAAAAAAAATTTCTAAAAAATTTCAAAAAAAAAATTTTCAAAAAAAATTAAAAAAAAATAAAAAAAAAATTTCGAAAAAAAAATTGAAAAAAAAAATTTTCAAAAAAAATTTCAAAAAAAAATTTCCAAAAAAAAAATTTTTGAAAAAAATTTTTAAAAAAATTTTAAAAAAAATTCTCAAAAAAAGTTTTCGAAAAAAAAAATTAAAAAAAAAAATTTTCAAAAAAAAATTTCAAAAAAAAAATTTTCAAAAAAAATAAAAAAAAAATTTAAAAAAAATCGAAAAAAAATTTCGAAAAAAAATTGAAAAAAAAAAAATTTCAAAAAAAAATTTCAAAAAAAAAAATTCCAAAAAAAAAATAAAAAAAAAAAAATTTCAAAAAAAAAATTTTGAAAAAAAATTTTTAAAAAATTTCAAAAAAAAATTTAAAAAAAAAATTTTTAAAAAATTTCAAAAAAAAATTAAAAAAAAAAAATCCAAAAAAATTTTCAAAAAAAATTAAAAAAAAAAAAAAAAAAAAAATTCGAAAAAAAAAATAAAAAAAAATTTAAAAAAAAATCGAAAAAAAAATTCGAAAAAAAAAATTTCAAAAAAAAAATTTTTAAAAAAAAAATTTTTAAAAAAAAATTTAAAAAAAATTTCAAAAAAAAAATAAAAAAAAAATATTTCGAAAAAAAAAATTAAAAAAAAAAATTTCAAAAAAATTTCAAAAAAAAATTTCCAAAAAAAAAATAAAAAAAAAAAAATTTCAAAAAAATTGGAAAAAAAATTTCGAAAAAAAAATTGAAAATTTCGAAGAAAAAAAAAAAAAAAAAAAAATTCGAAAAAAAAAATTTCAAAAAAAAATTTTTAAAAAAAAATTTTTAAAAAAAAATTTTAAAAAAATTTCAAAAAAAAAATAAAAAAAAAATATTTCGAAAAAAAAAATTTAAAAAAAATAAAAAAAAAAAAATTTCAAAAAAATTTCAAAAAAAAATTTCCAAAAAAAAAATAAAAAAAAAAAAATTTCAAAAAAATTCGAAAAAAAATTTCGAAAAAAAAATTGAAAATTTCGAAAAAAAAAAAAAAAGAAAAATTCGAAAACAAATTTCAAAAAAAAAAAATTCCAAAAAAAAAAATTTTTTTCAAAAATTTTTAAAAAAATTTTAAAAAAAAATCTCAAAAAAAGTTTTCGAAAAAAAAAATAAAAAAAAAAAAATTTTCAAAAAAAAATTTCAAAAAAAATGAAAAAAAATAAAAAAAAAAAATTTCAAAAAAAAAATTTCCAAAAAAAAATTAAAAAAAAAAAGTTTCAAAAAAATTTCAAAAAAAAAATTTAAAAAAAAAAATTTCAAAAAAATTTCAAAAAAAAAATTTAAAAAAAAATTTCGAAAAAAAAAATTTCAAAAAAAAATTTTTAAAAAAAAATTTAGAAAAAATTTCAAAAAAAAATTTCGAAAAAAAAAATTAAAAAAAAAATTTCCAAAAAAAAAATTAAAAAAAAAAATTTCAAAAAAAAAAATTTCCAACAAAAAAAATTAAAAAAAAAAAAATTTCTAAAAAATTTCAAAAAAAAAATTTTCAAAAAAAATTTAAAAAAAAAAAAAAAAAAAAAATTTCGAAAAAAAAAATTTTAAAAAAAATTCGAAAAAAAAATTCGAAAAAAAAATTTAAAAAAAAAAATATTTCAAAAAAAAATTTCAAAAAAAAAATTCCAAAAAAAAAAAAAAAAATTTAAAAAAAAAAATTTTCAAAAAAAATTTTAAAAAATTTTCAAAAAAAATTTCGAAAAAAAAAATAAAAAAAAAAAATTTCAAAAAAAAATCTCAAAAAAAAAATTTCAAAAAAAAAAATAAAAAAAAAAAATTTCAAAAAAAATTTCAAAAAAATTTCAAAAAAAA
>OX101811.2:41641920-41744420 GCA_944452925.2 Chrysolina oricalcia
AAAATTTCCGAAAAAAAAATAAAAAAAAAATTTTCAAAAAAAAATTTCAAAAAAAAAAATTTTCAAAAAAAAATAAAAAAAAAATTTAAAAAAAAATTCGAAAAAAAATTTCGAAAAAAAAATTGAAAAAAAAAAAATTTTAAAAAAAATTTCGAAAAAAATTTCAAAAAAATAATTTAAAAAAAAATCGAAAAAAAATTTCAAAAAAATTTCAAAAAAAAAATTTTCAAAAAAAATAAAAAAAAAAAATTTCGAAAAAAAAAATAAAAAAAAATTGAAAAAAAAAAAAATTTTCAAAAAAAAATTTAAAAAAAATTTCCAAAACAAAAAATTTCAAAAAAAAATTAAAAAAAAAACATCAAAAAAATTTTCGAAAAAAAAAATTTCAAAAAAAAATTCGAAAAAAAAATTTAAAAAAAATTTCCAAAAAAAAATTAAAAAAAAAAAATTTCCAAAAAAAAAATAAAAAAAAAAAATTTCAAAAAAAAAATTTTCAAAAAAAATTTTAAAAAAATTTCAAAAAAAAAATTTAAAAAAAAATTAAAAAAAAAAATTTTCAAAAAAAAAATTAAAAAAAAAAAAATTCGAAAAAAAATTTCGAAAAAAAAATTTAAAAAAAAAATATTTCAAAAAAAAATTTCAAAAAAAAAATTCCATGAAAAAAAAAAAAAATTTCAAAAAAAAAATTTTCAAAAAAAATTTTAAAAAAATTTCAAAAAAAATTTTCAAAAAAAATTTCGAAAAAAAAAATAAAAAAAAAAAATTTCAAAAAAAAATTTCAAAAAAAAAATTTCCAAAAAAAAAATAAAAAAAAAAATTTCAAAAAAAATTTCAAAAAAATTTCAAAAAAAAAATTTAAAAAAAAAATTTCGAAAAAAAAAATTTAAAAAAAAAAAATTTCAAAAAAAAATTTAATTTCCAAAAAAAAAAATTTTTGAAAAAAATTTTTAAAAAAATTTAAAAAAAAATCTCAAAAAAAGTTTTCGAAAAAAAAAATAAAAAAAAAAAAATTTCAAAAAAAAAATTTTTAAAAAAAAATTTTTTAAAAAAAATTTAAAAAAATTTCAAAAAAAAAATAAAAAAAAAATATTTCGAAAAAAAAAATTTAAAAAAAATAAAAAAAAAAAATTTCAAAAAAATTTCAAAAAAAAATTTCCAAAAAAAAAATAAAAAAAAAAAATTTCAAAAAAATTTCAAAAAAAAAATTTTCAAAAAAAATTAATAAAAAATTTCGAAAAAAAAAATTTTAAAAAAAAATTCCAAAAAAAAAATTAAAAAAAAAATTTCAAAAAAATTTCAAAAAAAAATTTCCAACAAAAAAAATTAAAAAAAAAAATTTCTAAAAAATTTCAAAAAAAAAATTTTCAAAAAAAATTAAAAAAAAATAAAAAAAAAAATTTCGAAAAAAAAATTGAAAAAAAAAATTTTCAAAAAAAATTTCAAAAAAAAAATTTCCAAAAAAAAAAAATTTAAAAAAAAATTCTCAAAAAAAGTTTTCGAAAAAAAAAATTTAAAAAAAAAAATTTTCAAAAAAAAATTTCAAAAAAAAAATTTTCAAAAAAAATAAAAAAAAAATTTAAAAAAAATCGAAAAAAAATTTCGAAAAAAAATTGAAAAAAAAAAAATTTCAAAAAAAAATTTCAAAAAAAAAAATTCCAAAAAAAAAATAAAAAAAAAAAAATTTCAAAAAAAAAATTTTGAAAAAAAATTTTTAAAAAATTTCAAAAAAAAATTAAAAAAAAAATTTCGAAAAAAAAAATTAAAAAAAAAATTTCAAAAAAAAAATAAAAAAAAAAAATTTTCAAAGAAAAATTTCAAAAAAAAAATTTTCAAAAAAAACTAAAAAAAAAATCGAAAAAATTTTCGAAAAAAAATTTTAAAAAAAAATTCTCAACAAAAATTTTCGAAAAAAAAAATAAAAAAAAAAATTTTCAAAAAAAAATTTAATCTTGAAAAAAAATTTAAAAAAAATTTAAAAAAAAATTCGAAAAAAAATTTTAAAAAAATTTCAAAAAAAAAATTAAAAAAAAAAATTTCGAAAAAAAAAATTAAAAAAAAAATTTAAAAAAAAAAAAAAAAAAAAAAAATTTCCAAAAAAAATTTTATAAAAAATTTCGAAAAAAAAAAATTTCAAAAAAAAATTAAAAAAAAAAAAATCGGAAAAATTTTCCAAAAAAAAAATTAAAAAAAAAAATTCGAAAAAAAAAATTTAAAAAAAAATTTTCAAAAAAATTTCAAAAAAAAAATTTAAAAAAAAATCGAAAAAAAATTTCGAAAAAAAAATTGAAAAAAAAATTTCCAAAAAAAAATTAAAAAAAAAAAATTTCAAAAAAAAAATTTTTTAAAAAAAATTTTAAAAAAATTTTTTTAAAAAAATTTTAAAAAAATTTCAAAAAAAAAATTAAAAAAAAATTTCGAAAAAAAAAAATTAAAAAAAAAATTTACAAAAAAAAAATAAAAAAAAAAAAATTTCAAAAAAATTTCAAAAAAAAAATTTCCAAAAAAAAAATAAAAAAAAAAAATTTCAAAAAAATTTTCAAAAAAACATAAAAAAAAAATTAAAAAAAAAATTCGAAAAAAAAAATAAAAAAAAAATTAAAAAAAAAATCGAAAAAAAATTTCGAAAAAAAAAATTTCAAAAAAAAAAATTTTAAAAAAAAATTTTAAAAAAATTTTAAAAAAAAATTTCGAAAAAAAAATTTCAAAAAAAAATTTCCAAAAAAAAAATAAAAAAAAAAAAATTCAAAAAAATTTCAAAAAAAAAATTTTCAAAAAAAATTAATAAAAAATTTCGAAAAAAAAAATTTTAAAAAAAATTTCCAAAAAAAAAATTAAAAAAAAAAATTTCAAAAAAATTTCAAAAAAAAATTTCCAACAAAAAAAATTAAAAAAAAAAATTTCTAAAAAATTTCAAAAAAAAAATTTTCAAAAAAAATTTAAAAAAAATAAAAAAAAAATATCGAAAAAAAATTGAAAAAAAAAATTTTCAAAAAAAATTTCAAAAAAAAAATTTCCAAAAAAAAAAAATTTTTGAAAAAAATTTTTAAAAAAATTAAAAAAAAAATTCTCAAAAAAAGTTTTCGAAAAAAAAAATTAAAAAAAAAAAATTTTCAAAAAAAAATTTCAAAAAAAAAATTTAAAAAAAAAATAAAAAAAAAATTAAAAAAAAATCGAAAAAAAATTTCGAAAAAAAATTGAAAAAAAAAAATTTCAAAAAAAAATTTCAAAAAAAAAAATTCCAAAAAAAAAATTTTGAAAAAAAATTTTTAAAAAATTTCAAAAAAAAATTTAAAAAAAATTTCGAAAAAAAAAATTAAAAAAAAAAATTTCAAAAAAAAAATAAAAAAAAAAATTTTCAAAGAAAAATTTCAAAAAAAAAATTTTCAAAAAAAACTAAAAAAAAAATCGAAAAAATTTTCGAAAAAAAATTTTAAAAAAAAATTCTCAACAAAAATTTTCGAAAAAAAAAATAAAAAAAAAAATTTTCAAAAAAAAATTTAATCTTGAAAAAAAATTTAAAAAAAATTTAAAAAAAAATTCGAAAAAAAATTTTAAAAAAATTTCAAAAAAAAAATTAAAAAAAAAATTTCGAAAAAAAAAAATTAAAAAAAAAATTAAAAAAAAAAAAAAAAAAAAAAAATTTCCAAAAAAAATTTTATAAAAAATTTCGAAAAAAAAAAATTTCAAAAAAAAATTTTAAAAAAAAAATCGGAAAAATTTTCCAAAAAAAAAATTAAAAAAAAAAATTCGAAAAAAAAAATTTAAAAAAAAATTTTCAAAAAAATTTCAAAAAAAAAATTTAAAAAAAAATCGAAAAAAAATTTCGAAAAAAAAATTGAAAAAAAAATTTCCAAAAAAAAATTTAAAAAAAAAAATTTCAAAAAAAAAATTTTTTTAAAAAAATTTTAAAAAAATTTTTTTTAAAAAATTTAAAAAAAATTTCAAAAAAAAAATTAAAAAAAAATTTCGAAAAAAAAAATTTACAAAAAAAAAATAAAAAAAAAAAAATTTCAAAAAAATTTCAAAAAAAAAATTTCCAAAAAAAAAATAAAAAAAAAAATTTCAAAAAAATTTTCAAAAAAAATTAAAAAAAAATAAAAAAAAAAAATTCGAAAAAAAAAATAAAAAAAAATTAAAAAAAAAATCGAAAAAAAATTTCGAAAAAAAAAATTTCAAAAAAAAAAATTTTAAAAAAAAATTTTAAAAAAATTTAAAAAAAAAATTTCGAAAAAAAAAATTTAAAAAAAAATTTCCGAAAAAAAATAAAAAAAAAATTTTCAAAAAAAAATTTCAAAAAAAAAAATTTTCGAAAAAAAATAAAAAAAAAATTAAAAAAAAATTCGAAAAAAAATTTCGAAAAAAAAATTGAAAAAAAAAATTTTAAAAAAAATTTCGAAAAAAATTTCAAAAAAATAATTTAAAAAAAAATCAAAAAAAAATTTCAAAAAAATTTCAAAAAAAAAATTTTCAAAAAAAATAAAAAAAAAAAATTTCGAAAAAAAAAATAAAAAAAAAATTGAAAAAAAAAAAAATTTTCAAAAAAAATTTAAAAAAAATTTCCAAAACAAAAAATTTCAAAAAAAAATTAAAAAAAAAACATCGAAAAAATTTTCGAAAAAAAAAATTTAAAAAAAAATTCTCAACAAAAATTTTCGAAATAAAAAATAAAAAAAAAATTTTCAAAAAAATTTTCGAAAAAAAAAATTTCAAAAAAAAATTCGAAAAAAAAATTTTAAAAAAATTTCCAAAAAAAAATTAAAATAAAAATTAAAAAAAAAATTTTCAAAAAAAAAATTAAAAAAAAAAAAATTCAAAAAAAAATTTCAAAAAAAAAATTAAAAAAAAAAAGTTTCAAAAAAATTTCAAAAAATAAATTTAAAAAAAAAAATTTCAAAAAAATTTCAAAAAAAAATTTAAAAAAAAAAATTTTTAAAAAAAAATTTAAAAAAAATTTCAAAAAAAAAATAAAAAAAAAATATTTCGAAAAAAAAAATTTAAAAAAAATAAAAAAAAAAAAAATTCAAAAAAATTTCAAAAAAAAATTTCCAAATAAAAAATAAAAAAAAAAAAATTTCAAAAAAATTCGAAAAAAAATTTCGAAAAAAAAATTGAAAATTTCGAAAAAAAAAAAAAAAAAAAATTCGAAAACAAATTTCAAAAAAAAAAAAATTCCAAAAAAAAAAATTTTTTTCAAAAATTTTTAAAAAAATTTAAAAAAAAAATCTCAAAAAAAGTTTTCGAAAAAAAAAATAAAAAAAAAAAAATTTTCAAAAAAAATTTCAAAAAAAATGAAAAAAAATTAAAAAAAAAAATTTCAAAAAAAAAATTCCAAAAAAAAAATTAAAAAAAAAAAGTTTCAAAAAAATTTCAAAAAAAAAATTTAAAAAAAAAAATTTCAAAAAAATTTCAAAAAAAAAATTAAAAAAAATATTTCGAAAAAAAAAATTTCAAAAAAAAATTTTTAAAAAAAAATTTAGAAAAAATTTCAAAAAAAAATTTCGAAAAAAAAAATTAAAAAAAAAATTTCCAAAAAAAAAATTAAAAAAAAAAATTTCAAAAAAAAAATTTCCAACAAAAAAATTTTAAAAAAAAAATTTCTAAAAAATTTAAAAAAAAAAATTTTCAAAAAAAATTTTAAAAAAATAAAAAAAAAAAAATTTCGAAAAAAAAAATTTTAAAAAAAATTCGAAAAAAAATTTCGAAAAAAAAATTAAAAAAAAAAAATATTTCAAAAAAAAATTTCAAAAAAAAAATTCCAAAAAAAAAATTCCAAAAAAAAAAAAAAAAATTTCAAAAAAAAAATTTTCAAAAAAAATTTTAAAAAAATTTCAAAAAAAATTTTCAAAAAAAATTTCGAAAAAAAAAAAAAAAAAAAAAAAATTTCAAAAAAAAATTTCAAAAAAAAAATTTCCAAAAAAAAAATAAAAAAAAAAAATTTCAAAAAAAATTTCAAAAAAATTTCAAAAAAAAAATTAAAAAAAAAAATTTCGAAAAAAAAATTTTAAAAAAAAAAATTTAAAAAAAAAAAATTTCAAAAAAAAATTTAATTTCCAAAAAAAAAAATTTTTGAAAAAAATTTTTAAAAAAATTTTAAAAAAAATCTCAAAAAAAGTTTTCGAAAAAAAAAAAAAAAAAAAAAAATTTTCAAAAAAAAATTTCAAAAAAAATAAAAAAAAATTTAAAAAAAAAATCGAAAAAAAATTTCGAAAAAAAAATTGAAAAAAAAAAATATTTCAAAAAAAAATTTCAAAAAAAAAATTCCAAAAAAAAAAAAAAAAAAATTTCAAAAAAAAAATTTTCAAAAAAAATTTTAAAAAAATTTCAAAAAAAATTTTCAAAAAAAATTTCGAAAAAAAAAATAAAAAAAAAAAAATTTCAAAAAAAAATTTCAAAAAAAAAATTTCCAAAAAAAAAATAAAAAAAAAAAATTTCAAAAAAAATTTTAAAAAAATTTCAAAAAAAAAATTAAAAAAAAAAAATTTCGAAAAAAAAAATTAAAAAAAAAAAAATTTCAAAAAAAAATTTCAAAAAAAAAAATTAAAAAAAAAATATTTCGAAAAAAAAAATTAAAAAAAAATAAAAATAAAAAAATTTCAAAAAAATTTCAAAAAAAAATTTTTAAAAGAAAATTTTTTAAAAAAAATTTAAAAAAAATTTCAAAAAAAAAATAAAAAAAAAAAATTTCGAAAAAAAAAATTAAAAAAAAATAAAAATAAAAAAATTTCAAAAAAATTTCAAAAAAAAATTTCCAAAAAAAAAATAAAAAAAAAAATTTCAAAAAAATTTCAAAAAAAAAATTTTCAAAAAAAATTAATAAAAAATTTCGAAAAAAAAATTTAAAAAAAAATTTCCAAAAAAAAAATTAAAAAAAAAAATTTCAAAAAAATTTCAAAAAAAAATTTCCAACAAAAAAAATTAAAAAAAAAAATTTCTAAAAAATTTCAAAAAAAAAATTTTCAAAAAAAATAAAAAAAAAAATAAAAAAAAAATTTCGAAAAAAAAATTGAAAAAAAAAATTTTCAAAAAAAATTTCAAAAAAAAAATTTCCAAAAAAAAAAATTTTTGAAAAAAATTTTTAAAAAAATTTAAAAAAAAATTCTCAAAAAAAGTTTTCGAAAAAAAAAATTAAAAAAAAAAAATTTTCAAAAAAAAATTTCAAAAAAAAAATTTTCAAAAAAAATAAAAAAAAAATTAAAAAAAAATCGAAAAAAAATTTCGAAAAAAAATTGAAAAAAAAAAAATTTCAAAAAAAAATTTCAAAAAAAAAAATTCCAAAAAAAAAATAAAAAAAAAAAAATTTCAAAAAAAAAATTTTGAAAAAAAATTTTTAAAAAATTTCAAAAAAAAATAAAAAAAAAATTTCGAAAAAAAAAATTAAAAAAAAAATTTCAAAAAAATTTCAAAAAAAAATTTCCAACAAAAAAAATTAAAAAAAAAAATTTCTAAAAAATTTCAAAAAAAAAATTTTCAAAAAAAATAAAAAAAAAATAAAAAAAAAATTTCGAAAAAAAAATTGAAAAAAAAAATTTTCAAAAAAAATTTCAAAAAAAAAATTTCCAAAAAAAAAAAATTTTTGAAAAAAATTTTTAAAAAAATTTAAAAAAAAATTCTCAAAAAAAGTTTTCGAAAAAAAAAATTAAAAAAAAAAATTTTCAAAAAAAAATTTCAAAAAAAAAATTTTCAAAAAAAATAAAAAAAAAATTTAAAAAAAAATCGAAAAAAAATTTCGAAAAAAAATTGAAAAAAAAAAAATTTCAAAAAAAAATTTCAAAAAAAAAAATTCCAAAAAAAAAATAAAAAAAAAAAAATTTCAAAAAAAAAATTTTGAAAAAAAATTTTTAAAAAATTTCAAAAAAAAATTTAAAAAAAAATTTCGAAAAAAAAATTAAAAAAAAAATTTCAAAAAAAAAATAAAAAAAAAATTTTTCAAAGAAAAATTTCAAAAAAAAAATTTTCAAAAAAAACTAAAAAAAAATCGAAAAAATTTTCGAAAAAAAATTTTAAAAAAAAATTCTCAACAAAAATTTTCGAAAAAAAAAATAAAAAAAAAAATTTTTCAAAAAAAAATTTAATCTTGAAAAAAAATTTAAAAAAAATTTAAAAAAAAATTCGAAAAAAAATTTAAAAAAAATTTCAAAAAAAAAATTAAAAAAAAAAATTTCGAAAAAAAAAATTAAAAAAAAATTTAAAAAAAAAAAAAAAAAAAAATTTCCAAAAAAAATTTTATAAAAAATTTCGAAAAAAAAAAATTTCAAAAAAAAATTTAAAAAAAAAAATCGGAAAAATTTTCCAAAAAAAAAAAAAAAAAAAAATTCAAAAAAAAAAATTTAAAAAAAAATTTTCAAAAAAATTTCAAAAAAAAAATTTAAAAAAAAATCGAAAAAAAATTTCGAAAAAAAAATTGAAAAAAAATTTCCAAAAAAAAATTAAAAAAAAAAATTTCAAAAAAAAAATTTCAAAAAAAAAATTTTTTTAAAAAAATTTAAAAAAAATTTCAAAAAAAAAATTAAAAAAAAATTTCGAAAAAAAAAATTAAAAAAAAAATTTCCAAAAAAAAAATAAAAAAAAAAAATTTCAAAAAAATTTCAAAAAAAAAATTTCCAAAAAAAAAATAAAAAAAAAAAATTTCAAAAAAATTTTCAAAAAAAATTTTAAAAAAATAAAAAAAAAAAATTCGAAAAAAAAAATAAAAAAAAAATTAAAAAAAAAATCGAAAAAAAAATTCGAAAAAAAAAATTTCAAAAAAAAAATTTTTAAAAAAAAAATTTTTAAAAAAAAATTTAAAAAAAATTTCAAAAAAAAAATAAAAAAAAAATATTTCGAAAAAAAAAATTAAAAAAAAAAAAATTCAAAAAAATTTCAAAAAAAAATTTCCAAAAAAAAAAAAAAAAAAAAAAAAATTTCAAAAAAATTCGAAAAAAAATTTCGAAAAAAAAATTGAAAATTTCGAAGAAAAAAAAAAAAAAAAAAAATTCGAAAAAAAAAATTTCAAAAAAAAATTTTTAAAAAAAAATTTTTAAAAAAAAACTTTAAAAAAATTTCAAAAAAAAAATAAAAAAAAAATATTTCGAAAAAAAAAAATAAAAAAAAATAAAAAAAAAATTTCAAAAAAATTTCAAAAAAAAAATTCCAAAAAAAAAATAAAAAAAAAAAAATTTCAAAAAAATTCGAAAAAAAATTTCGAAAAAAAAATTGAAAATTTCGAAGAAAAAAAAAAAAAAAAAAAAATTCGAAAACAAATTTCAAAAAAAAAAAATTCCAAAAAAAAAAATTTTTTTCAAAAATTTTTAAAAAAATTTAAAAAAAAAATCTCAAAAAAAGTTTTCGAAAAAAAAAATAAAAAAAAAAATTTTCAAAAAAAAATTTCAAAAAAAATGAAAAAAAATTTCAAAAAAAATTTCAAAAAAAAAATTTCCAAAAAAAAATTAAAAAAAAAAAGTTTCAAAAAAATTTCAAAAAAAAAATTAAAAAAAAAAAATTTCAAAAAAATTTCAAAAAAAAAATTAAAAAAAAAATTTCGAAAAAAAAAATTTCAAAAAAAAAATTTTTAAAAAAAAATTTAGAAAAAATTTCAAAAAAAAATTTCGAAAAAAAAAATTAAAAAAAAAAATTCCAAAAAAAAAATTAAAAAAAAAAATTTCAAAAAAAAAATTTCCAACAAAAAAAGTTAAAAAAAAAAAATTTCTAAAAAATTTCAAAAAAAAAATTTTCAAAAAAAATTTAAAAAAAATAAAAAAAAAAAATTCGAAAAAAAAAATTTTAAAAAAAATTCGAAAAAAAATTTCGAAAAAAAAATTTAAAAAAAAAATATTTCAAAAAAAAATTTCAAAAAAAAAATTCCAAAAAAAAAAAAAAAATTTAAAAAAAAAAATTTTCAAAAAAAATTTTAAAAAATTTTCAAAAAAAATTTCGAAAAAAAAAATAAAAAAAAAAAATTTCAAAAAAAAATTTCAAAAAAAAAATTTCAAAAAAAAAAATAAAAAAAAAAAATTTCAAAAAAATTTTCAAAAAAAATTAAAAAAAAATAAAAAAAAAAAATTCGAAAAAAAAAATAAAAAAAAAATTAAAAAAAAAATCGAAAAAAAATTTCGAAAAAAAAAATTTCAAAAAAAAAAATTTTAAAAAAAAATTTTAAAAAAATTTAAAAAAAAAATTTCGAAAAAAAAAATTTAAAAAAAAATTTCCGAAAAAAAAATAAAAAAAAAATTTTCAAAAAAAAATTTCAAAAAAAAAATTTTCAAAAAAAAATTAAAAAAAAATTTAAAAAAAATTCGAAAAAAAATTTCGAAAAAAAAATTGAAAAAAAAAAAATTTTAAAAAAAATTTCGAAAAAAATTTCAAAAAAATAATTTAAAAAAAAATCGAAAAAAAATTTCAAAAAAATTTCAAAAAAAAAATTTTCAAAAAAAATAAAAAAAAAAAATTCGAAAAAAAAAATAAAAAAAAAATTGAAAAAAAAAAAATTTTCAAAAAAAAATTTAAAAAAAATTTCCAAAACAAGAAATTTCAAAAAAAAATTAAAAAAAAAACATCGAAAAAATTTTCGAAAAAAAAAATTTAAAAAAAAATTCTCAACAAAAATTTTCGAAATAAAAAATAAAAAAAAAATTTTCAAAAAAATTTTCGAAAAAAAAAATTTCAAAAAAAAATTCGAAAAAAAAATTTAAAAAAAATTTCCAAAAAAAAATTAAAAAAAAAAAATTTCCAAAAAAAAAATAAAAAAAAAAAAATTTCAAAAAAAAAATTTTCAAAAAAAATTTTAAAAAAATTTCAAAAAAAAAATTAAAAAAAAAATTAAAAAAAAAAATTTTCAAAAAAAAAATTAAAAAAAAAAAAATTCAAAAAAAAATTTCAAAAAAAAAATAAAAAAAAAAAAGTTTCAAAAAAATTTCAAAAAATAAATTTAAAAAAAAAAATTTCAAAAAAATTTCAAAAAAAAATTTTTAAAAAAAAATTTTTAAAAAAAAATTTAAAAAAAATTTCAAAAAAAAAATAAAAAAAAAATATTTCGAAAAAAAAAAATTAAAAAAAATTTCAAAAAAATTTCAAAAAAAAATTTCCAAAAAAAAAATAAAAAAAAAAAAATTTCAAAAAAATTCGAAAAAAAATTTCGAAAAAAAAATTGAAAATTTCGAAAAAAAAAAAAAAAAAAAAATTCGAAAACAAATTTCAAAAAAAAAAAAATTCCAAAAAAAAAAATTTTTTTCAAAAATTTTTAAAAAAATTTAAAAAAAAAATCTCAAAAAAAGTTTTCGAAAAAAAAAATAAAAAAAAAAAAAATTTCAAAAAAAAATTTCAAAAAAAATGAAAAAAAATTAAAAAAAAAAATTTCAAAAAAAAAATTCCAAAAAAAAAATTAAAAAAAAAAAGTTCCAAAAAAATTTCAAAAAAAAAATTTAAAAAAAAAAATTTCAAAAAAATTTCAAAAAAAAAATTAAAAAAAAAATTTCGAAAAAAAAAATTTCAAAAAAAAAATTTCAAAAAAAAACTTTTTAAAAAAAAATTTAGAAAAAATTTCAAAAAAAAATTTCGAAAAAAAAAATTAAAAAAAAAATTTCCAAAAAAAAAATTAAAAAAAAAAATTTCAAAAAAAAAATTTCCAACAAAAAAATTAAAAAAAAAAAATTCTAAAAAATTTCAAAAAAAAAATTTTCAAAAAAAATTTAAAAAAAATAAAAAAAAAAAAATTTCGAAAAAAAAAACTTTAAAAAAAATTCGAAAAAAAATTTCGAAAAAAAAATTTAAAAAAAAAATATTTCAAAAAAAAATTTCAAAAAAAAAATTCCAAAAAAAAAAAAAAAATTTCAAAAAAAAAATTTTCAAAAAAAATTTTAAAAAAATTTCAAAAAAAATTTTCAAAAAAAATTTCGAAAAAAAAAAAAAAAAAAAAAAATTTCAAAAAAAAATTTCAAAAAAAAAGTTTCCAAAAAAAAAATAAAAAAAAAAAATTTCAAAAAAAATTTCAAAAAAATTTCAAAAAAAAAATAAAAAAAAAAAATTTCGAAAAAAAAAATTTAAAAAAAAAAAATTTCAAAAAAAAATTTAATTTCCAAAAAAAAAAATTTTTGAAAAAAATTTTTAAAAAAATTTAAAAAAAAATCTCAAAAAAAGTTTTCGAAAAAAAAAAAAAAATTTTCAAAAAAAAATTTCAAAAAAAATTAAAAAAAATTTTAAAAAAAAATCGAAAAAAAATTTCGAAAAAAAAATTGAAAAAAAAAAATATTTCAAAAAAAAATTTCAAAAAAAAAATTCCAAAAAAAAAAAAAAAAAAAATTTCAAAAAAAAAATTTTCAAAAAAAATTTTAAAAAAATTTCAAAAAAAATTTTCAAAAAAAATTTCGAAAAAAAAAATAAAAAAAAAAAAATTTCAAAAAAAAATTTCAAAAAAAAAATTTCCAAAAAAAAAATAAAAAAAAAAAATTTCAAAAAAAATTTTAAAAAAATTTCAAAAAAAAAATTAAAAAAAAAAATTTCGAAAAAAAAAATTTAAAAAAAAAAAATTTCAAAAAAAAATTTCAAAAAAAAAAATTAAAAAAAAAAAGTTTCAAAAAAATTTCAAAAAATAAATTTAAAAAAAAAATTTCAAAAAAATTTCAAAAAAAAAATTTTTAAAAGAAAATTTTTTAAAAAAAATTTAAAAAAAATTTCAAAAAAAAAATAAAAAAATATTTCGAAAAAAAAAATTAAAAAAAAATAAAAATAAAAAAATTTCAAAAAAATTTCAAAAAAAAATTTCCAAAAAAAAAATAAAAAAAAAAATTTCAAAAAAATTTCAAAAAAAAAATTTTCAAAAAAAATTAATAAAAAATTTCGAAAAAAAAAATTTAAAAAAAAATTTCCAAAAAAAAAATTAAAAAAAAAAATTTCAAAAAAATTAAAAAAAAAAATTTCCAACAAAAAAAATTAAAAAAAAAAATTTCTAAAAAATTTCAAAAAAAAAATTTTCAAAAAAAATTAAAAAAAAAAAAAAAAAAAAATTTCGAAAAAAAAATTGAAAAAAAAAATTTTCAAAAAAAATTTCAAAAAAAAAATTTCCAAAAAAAAAAAATTTTTGAAAAAAATTTTTAAAAAAATTTAAAAAAAAATTCTCAAAAAAAGTTTTCGAAAAAAAAAATTAAAAAAAAAATTTTCAAAAAAAAATTTCAAAAAAAAAATTTTCAAAAAAAATAAAAAAAAATTTAAAAAAAATCGAAAAAAAATTTCGAAAAAAAATTGAAAAAAAAAAAAATTTCAAAAAAAAATTTCAAAAAAAAAAATTCCAAAAAAAAAATAAAAAAAAAATTCGGAAAAATTTTCAAAAAAAAAAATTAAAAAAAAAAATTCGAAAAAAAAAATTTAAAAAAAAATTTCGAAAAAAAAAATTAAAAAAAAAATTTTCAAAAAAATTTCGAAAAAAAAAATTTAAAAAAAAATTTCCGAAAAAAAAATAAAAAAAAAATTTTCAAAAAAAAATTTCAAAAAAAAATAAAAAAAAAATTAAAAAAAAATTCGAAAAAAAATTTCGAAAAAAAAATTGAAAAAAAAAAAATTTTAAAAAAAATTTCGAAAAAAATTTCAAAAAAATAATTTAAAAAAAAATCGAAAAAAAATTTCAAAAAAATTTCAAAAAAAAAATTTTCAAAAAAAAAAAAAAAAAAAATTTCGAAAAAAAAAATAAAAAAAAAATTGAAAAAAAAATAAATTTTCAAAAAAAAATTTAAAAAAAATTTCCAAAACAAAAAATTTCAAAAAAAAATTAAAAAAAAAACATCGAAAAAATTTTCGAAAAAAAAAATTTAAAAAAAAATTCTCAACAAAAATTTTCGAAATAAAAAATAAAAAAAAAATTTTCAAAAAAATTTTCGAAAAAAAAAATTTCAAAAAAAAATTCGAAAAAAAAATTTAAAAAAAATTTCCAAAAAAAAATTAAAAAAAAAAAATTTCCAAAAAAAAAATAAAAAAAAAATAATTTCAAAAAAAAAAATTTCAAAAAAAATTTTAAAAAAATTTCAAAAAAAAAATTTAAAAAAAAATTTAAAAAAAAAATTTTCAAAAAAAAAATTTAAAAAAAAAAAATTCAAAAAAAAATTTCAAAAAAAAAATTAAAAAAAAAAAGTTTCAAAAAAATTTCAAAAAATAAATTTAAAAAAAAAAATTTCAAAAAAATTTCAAAAAAAAATTTTTAAAAAAAAATTTTTAAAAAAAAATTTAAAAAAAATTTCAAAAAAAAAATAAAAAAAAAATATTTCGAAAAAAAAAATTTAAAAAAAATAAAAAAAAAAAAATTTCAAAAAAATTTCAAAAAAAAATTTCCAAAAAAAAATAAAAAAAAAAAATTTCAAAAAAATTCGAAAAAAAATTTCGAAAAAAAAATTGAAAATTTCGAAAAAAAAAAAAAAAAATTCGAAAACAAATTTCAAAAAAAAAAAAATTCCAAAAAAAAAAATTTTTTTCAAAAATTTTTAAAAAAATTTTAAAAAAAAATCTCAAAAAAAGTTTTCGAAAAAAAAAAATAAAAAAAAAAAAATTTTCAAAAAAAAATTTCAAAAAAAATGAAAAAAAATTAAAAAAAAAAATTTCAAAAAAAAAATTCCAAAAAAAAAATTAAAAAAAAAAAGTTTCAAAAAAATTTCAAAAAAAAAATTTAAAAAAAAAAATTTCAAAAAAATTTCAAAAAAAAAATTAAAAAAAAAATTAAAAAAAAAATTTCGAACAAAGAAATTTTTAAAAAAAAATTTAGAAAAAATTTCAAAAAAAAATTTCGAAAAAAAAAATTAAAAAAAAAATTTCCAAAAAAAAAATTTAAAAAAAAAGTTTCAAAAAAAAAATTTCCAACAAAAAAATTAAAAAAAAAAAATTTCTAAAAAATTTCAAAAAAAAAATTTTCAAAAAAAATTTAAAAAAAATAAAAAAAAAAAATTTCGAAAAAAAAAATTTTAAAAAAAATTCGAAAAAAAATTTCGAAAAAAAAATTTAAAAAAAAAATATTTCAAAAAAAAATTTCAAAAAAAAAATTCCAAAAAAAAAAAAAAAAAAAATTTCAAAAAAAAAATTTTCAAAAAAAATTTTAAAAAAATTTCAAAAAAAATTTTCAAAAAAAATTTCGAAAAAAAAAAAAAAAAAAAAAAAATTTCAAAAAAAAATTTCAAAAAAAAAATTTCCAAAAAAAAAATTAAAAAAAAAAATTTCAAAAAAAATTTCAAAAAAATTTCAAAAAAAAAATTAAAAAAAAAAAATTCGAAAAAAAAAATTTAAAAAAAAAAATTTCAAAAAAAAATTTAATTTCCAAAAAAAAAAATTTTTGAAAAAAATTTTTAAAAAAATTTAAAAAAAAATCTCAAAAAAAGTTTTCGAAAAAAAAAAAAAAAAAAAAAAAAAAAAAAATTTTCAAAAAAAAATTTCAAAAAAAATAAAAAAAAATTTTAAAAAAAAATCGAAAAAAAATTTCGAAAAAAAAATTGAAAAAAAAAAATATTTCAAAAAAAAATTTCAAAAAAAAAATTCCAAAAAAAAAAAAAAAAAAATTTCAAAAAAAAAATTTTCAAAAAAAATTTTAAAAAAATTTCAAAAAAAATTTTCAAAAAAAATTTCGAAAAAAAAAATAAAAAAAAAAAATTTCAAAAAAAAATTTCAAAAAAAAAATTTCCAAAAAAAAATAAAAAAAAAAAATTTCAAAAAAAATTTTAAAAAAATTTCAAAAAAAAAATTAAAAAAAAAAATTTCGAAAAAAAAAATTAAAAAAAAAAAAATTTCAAAAAAAAATTTCAAAAAAAAAATTTAAAAAAAAAAGTTTCAAAAAAATTTCAAAAAATAAATTTAAAAAAAAAATTTCAAAAAAATTTCAAAAAAAAAATTTTTAAAAGAAAATTTTTTAAAAAAAATTTAAAAAAAATTTCAAAAAAATATTTCCAAAAAAAAAATAAAAAAAAAAATTTCAAAAAAATTTCAAAAAAAAAATTTTCAAAAAAAATTAATAAAAAATTTCGAAAAAAAAAATTTAAAAAAAAATAAAAAAAAAATTTAAAAAAAATCGAAAAAAAATTTCGAAAAAAAATTGAAAAAAAAAAAATTTCAAAAAAAAATTTCAAAAAAAAAAATTCCAAAAAAAAAATAAAAAAAAAAAAATTTCAAAAAAAAAAATTTGAAAAAAAATTTTTAAAAAATTTCAAAAAAAAAATAAAAAAAAAATTTCGAAAAAAAAAATTTAAAAAAAATTTCAAAAAAATTTCAAAAAAAAATTTCCAACAAAAAAAATTAAAAAAAAAAATTTCTAAAAAATTTCAAAAAAAAAAATTTCAAAAAAAATTAAAAAAAAATAAAAAAAAATTTCGAAAAAAAAATTGAAAAAAAAAATTTTCAAAAAAAATTTCAAAAAAAAAATTTCCAAAAAAAAAAAATTTTTGAAATAAATTTTTAAAAAAATTTAAAAAAAAATTCTCAAAAAAAGTTTTCGAAAAAAAAAAAAAAAAAAAAAAAAAAAAAATTTTCAAAAAAAAATTTCAAAAAAAATAAAAAAAAATTTAAAAAAAAAATCGAAAAAAAATTTCGAAAAAAAAATTGAAAAAAAAAAATATTTCAAAAAAAAATTTCAAAAAAAAAATTCCAAAAAAAAAAAAAAAAAAATTTCAAAAAAAAAATTTTCAAAAAAAATTTTAAAAAAATTTCAAAAAAAATTTTCAAAAAAAATTTCGAAAAAAAAAATAAAAAAAAAAAATTTCAAAAAAAAATTTCAAAAAAAAAATTTCCAAAAAAAAATAAAAAAAAAAAATTTCAAAAAAAATTTTAAAAAAATTTCAAAAAAAAAATTAAAAAAAAAAATTTCGAAAAAAAAAATTAAAAAAAAAAAAATTTCAAAAAAAAATTTCAAAAAAAAAATTTAAAAAAAAAAGTTTCAAAAAAATTTCAAAAAATAAATTTAAAAAAAAAATTTCAAAAAAATTTCAAAAAAAAAATTTTTAAAAGAAAATTTTTTAAAAAAAATTTAAAAAAAATTTCAAAAAAATATTTCCAAAAAAAAAATAAAAAAAAAAATTTCAAAAAAATTTCAAAAAAAAAATTTTCAAAAAAAATTAATAAAAAATTTCGAAAAAAAAAATTTAAAAAAAAATAAAAAAAAAATTTAAAAAAAATCGAAAAAAAATTTCGAAAAAAAATTGAAAAAAAAAAAATTTCAAAAAAAAATTTCAAAAAAAAAAATTCCAAAAAAAAAATAAAAAAAAAAAAATTTCAAAAAAAAAATTTTGAAAAAAAATTTTTAAAAAATTTCAAAAAAAAAATAAAAAAAAAATTTCGAAAAAAAAAATTTAAAAAAAATTTCAAAAAAATTTCAAAAAAAAATTTCCAACAAAAAAAATTAAAAAAAAAAATTTCTAAAAAATTTCAAAAAAAAAATTTTCAAAAAAAATTAAAAAAAAATAAAAAAAAATTTCGAAAAAAAAATTGAAAAAAAAAATTTTCAAAAAAAATTTCAAAAAAAAAATTTCCAAAAAAAAAAAATTTTTGAAATAAATTTTTAAAAAAATTTAAAAAAAAATTCTCAAAAAAAGTTTTCGAAAAAAAAAATCAAAAAAAAAAAATTTTCAAAAAAAAATTTCAAAAAAAAAATTTTCAAAAAAAATAAAAAAAAAATTTAAAAAAAAATCGAAAAAAAATTTCGAAAAAAAATTAAAAAAAAAATTTCAAAAAAAAATTTCAAAAAAAAAAATTCCAAAAAAAAAAATAAAAAAAAAAAATTTCAAAAAAAAAATTTTGAAAAAAAATTTTTAAAAAATTTCAAAAAAAAATTTAAAAAAAAATTTCGAAAAAAAAAATTAAAAAAAAAAATTTCAAAAAAAAAATTAAAAAAAATTTTTCAAAGAAAAATTTCAAAAAAAAAAATTTCAAAAAAAACTAAAAAAAAATCGAAAAAATTTTCGAAAAAAAATTTTAAAAAAAAATTCTCAACAAAAATTTTCGAAAAAAAAAATAAAAAAAAAAATTTTCAAAAAAAAATTTAATCTTGAAAAAAAATTTAAAAAAAATTTAAAAAAAAATTCGAAAAAAAATTTTAAAAAAATTTCAAAAAAAAAATTAAAAAAAAAATTTAAAAAAAAAAAAAAAAAAAAAAATTTCCAAAAAAAATTTTATAAAAAATTTCGAAAAAAAAAAATTGCAAAAAAAAATTTTAAAAAAAAAATCGGAAAAATTTTCCAAAAAAAAAATTAAAAAAAAAAATTCAAAAAAAAAAATTTTAAAAAAAATTTTCAAAAAAATTTCAAAAAAAAAATTTAAAAAAAAATTAAAAAAAAAATAAAAAAAAAATTTCGAAAAAAAAATTGAAAAAAAAAATTTTCAAAAAAAATTTCAAAAAAAAAATTTCCAAAAAAAAAAAATTTTTGAAAAAAATTTTTAAAAAAATTTAAAAAAAAATTCTCAAAAAAAGTTTTCGAAAAAAAAAATTAAAAAAAAAAAATTTTCAAAAAAAAATTTCAAAAAAAAAATTTTCAAAAAAAATAAAAAAAAAATTTAAAAAAAATCGAAAAAAAATTTCGAAAAAAAATTGAAAAAAAAAAAATTTCAAAAAAAAATTTCAAAAAAAAAAAATCCAAAAAAAAAATAAAAAAAAAAAATTTCAAAAAAAAAATTTTGAAAAAAAATTTTTAAAAAATTTCAAAAAAAAAATAAAAAAAAAATTTCGAAAAAAAAAATTTAAAAAAAAATTTCAAAAAAATTTCAAAAAAAAATTTCCAACAAAAAAAATTAAAAAAAAAAATTTCTAAAAAATTTCAAAAAAAAAATTTTCAAAAAAAATTAAAAAAAAATAAAAAAAAAATTTCGAAAAAAAAATTGAAAAAAAAAATTTTCAAAAAAAATTTCAAAAAAAAAATTTCCAAAAAAAAAAAATTTTTGAAAAAAATTTTTAAAAAAATTTAAAAAAAAATTCTCAAAAAAAGTTTTCGAAAAAAAAAATTAAAAAAAAAAAATTTTCAAAAAAAAATTTCAAAAAAAAAATTTTCAAAAAAAAAAAAAAAAAAATAAAAAAAAAAATCGAAAAAAAATTTCGAAAAAAAATTAAAAAAAAAAATTTCAAAAAAAAATTTCAAAAAAAAAAATTCCAAAAAAATAAATAAAAAAAAAAAAATTTCAAAAAAAAAATTTTGAAAAAAAATTTTTAAAAAATTTCAAAAAAAAATTTAAAAAAAAATTTCGAAAAAAAAAATTAAAAAAAAAAATTTCAAAAAAAAAATTAAAAAAAAATTTTTCAAAGAAAAATTTCAAAAAAAAAATTTTCAAAAAAAACTAAAAAAAAATCGAAAAAATTTTCGAAAAAAAATTTAAAAAAAAAATTCTCAACAAAAATTTTCGAAAAAAAAAATAAAAAAAAAAATTTTCAAAAAAAAATTTAATCTTAAAAAAAAATTTAAAAAAAATTTAAAAAAAAATTCGAAAAAAAATTTTAAAAAAATTTCAAAAAAAAAATTAAAAAAAAAATTTAAAAAAAAAAAAAAAAAAAAAATTTCCAAAAAAAATTTTATAAAAAATTTCGAAAAAAAAAAATTGCAAAAAAAAATTTTAAAAAAAAAATCGGAAAAATTTTCCAAAAAAAAAATTAAAAAAAAAATTCAAAAAAAAAAATTTAAAAAAAAATTTTCAAAAAAATTTCAAAAAAAAAATTAAAAAAAAAATCGAAAAAAAATTTCGAAAAAAAAATTGAAAAAAAAATTTCCAAAAAAAAATTAAAAAAAAAAAATTTCAAAAAAAAAATTTTTTTAAAAAAATTTTAAAAAAATTTCAAAAAAAAAATTAAAAAAAAATTTCGAAAAAAAAAATTAAAAAAAAAAATTCCAAAAAAAAAATAAAAAAAAAAAAATTTCAAAAAAATTTCAAAAAAAAAATTTCCAAAAAAAAAATAAAAAAAAAAATTTCAAAAAAATTTTCAAAAAAAATTTAAAAAAAAAAAAAAAAAAAAATTCGAAAAAAAAAATAAAAAAAAAATTAAAGAAAAAATTGAAAAAAAAATTCGAAAAAAAAAATTTCAAAAAAAAAATTTTTAAAAAAAAAATTTTTAAAAAAAAATTTTAAAAAAATTTCAAAAAAAAAATAAAAAAAAAATATTTCGAAAAAAAAAATTAAAAAAAAAAAATTTCAAAAAAATTTCAAAAAAAAATTTCCAAAAAAAAAAAAAAATTTCAAAAAAATTCGAAAAAAAATTTCGAAAAAAAAATTGAAAATTTCGAAGAAAAAAAAAAAAAAAAAAAAAATTCGAAAAAAAAAATTTCAAAAAAAAATTTTTAAAAAAAAATTTTAAAAAAAAAATTTTAAAAAAATTTCAAAAAAAAAATAAAAAAAAAATATTTCAAAAAAATTTCAAAAAAAAAATTTCCAAAAAAAAAATAAAAAAAAAAAATTTCAAAAAAATTTTCAAAAAAAATTAAAAAAAAATAAAAAAAAAAATTCGAAAAAAAAAATAAAAAAAAAATTAAAAAAAAAATCGAAAAAAAAATTCGAAAAAAAAAATTTCAAAAAAAAAATTTTTTAAAAAAAAATTTTTAAAAAAAAATTTAAAAAAAATTTAAAAAAAAAAATAAAAAAAAAATATTTCGAAAAAAAAAATTAAAAAAAAAAATTTCAAAAAAATTTCAAAAAAAAATTTCCAAAAAAAAAAAAAAAAAAAATTTCAAAAAAATTCGAAAAAAAATTTCGAAAAAAAAATTGAAAATTTCGAAGAAAAAAAAAAAAAAAAAAATTCGAAAAAAAAAATTTCAAAAAAAAATTTTTAAAAAAAAATGTTTAAAAAAAAATTTTAAAAAAATTTCAAAAAAAAAATTAAAAAAAAAAATTTCGAAAAAAAAAATTTAAAAAAAAAAAATTTCAAAAAAAAATTTCAAAAAAAAAAATTAAAAAAAAAAAGTTTCAAAAAAATTTCAAAAAATAAATTTAAAAAAAAAATTTCAAAAAAATTTCAAAAAAAAAATTTTTAAAAGAAAATTTTTTAAAAAAAATTTAAAAAAAATTTCAAAAAAAAAATAAAAAAAAAATATTTCGAAAAAAAAAATTAAAAAAAAATAAAAATAAAAAAATTTCAAAAAAATTTCAAAAAAAAATTTCCAAAAAAAAAATAAAAAAAAAAATTTCAAAAAAATTTCAAAAAAAAAATTTTCAAAAAAAATTAATAAAAAATTTCGAAAAAAAAAATTTAAAAAAAAATTTCCAAAAAAAAAATTAAAAAAAAAAATTTCAAAAAAATTAAAAAAAAAAATTTCCAACAAAAAAAATTAAAAAAAAAAATTTCTAAAAAATTTCAAAAAAAAAATTTTCAAAAAAAATAAAAAAAAAAAAAAAAAAAAAATTTCGAAAAAAAAATTGAAAAAAAAAATTTTCAAAAAAAATTTCAAAAAAAAAATTTCCAAAAAAAAAAAATTTTTGAAAAAAATTTTTAAAAAAATTTAAAAAAAAATTCTCAAAAAAAGTTTTCGAAAAAAAAAATTAAAAAAAAAATTTTCAAAAAAAAATTTCAAAAAAAAAATTTTCAAAAAAAATAAAAAAAAATTTAAAAAAAATCGAAAAAAAATTTCGAAAAAAAATTGAAAAAAAAAAATTTCAAAAAAAAATTTCAAAAAAAAAAATTCCAAAAAAAAAATAAAAAAAAAAATTCGGAAAAATTTTCAAAAAAAAAAATTAAAAAAAAAATTTCGAAAAAAAAAATTTAAAAAAAAATTTCGAAAAAAAAAATTAAAAAAAAAATTTTCAAAAAAATTTCGAAAAAAAAAATTTAAAAAAAAATTTCCGAAAAAAAAATAAAAAAAAAATTTTCAAAAAAAAATTTCAAAAAAAAATAAAAAAAAAATTAAAAAAAAATTCGAAAAAAAATTTCGAAAAAAAAATTGAAAAAAAAAAATTTTAAAAAAAATTTCGAAAAAAATTTCAAAAAAATAATTTAAAAAAAAATCGAAAAAAAATTTCAAAAAAATTTCAAAAAAAAAATTTTCAAAAAAAAAAAAAAAAAATTTCGAAAAAAAAATAAAAAAAAAATTGAAAAAAAAAAAAATTTTCAAAAAAAAATTTAAAAAAAATTTCCAAAACAAAAAATTTCAAAAAAAAATTAAAAAAAAAACATCGAAAAAATTTTCGAAAAAAAAAATTAAAAAAAAAATTCTCAACAAAAATTTTCGAAATAAAAAATAAAAAAAAAATTTTCAAAAAAATTTTCGAAAAAAAAAATTTCAAAAAAAAATTCGAAAAAAAAATTAAAAAAAAATTTCCAAAAAAAAATTAAAAAAAAAAATTTCCAAAAAAAAAATAAAAAAAAAATAATTTCAAAAAAAAAAATTTCAAAAAAAATTTTAAAAAAATTTCAAAAAAAAAATTAAAAAAAAAATTTTAAAAAAAAATTTTCAAAAAAAAAATTAAAAAAAAAAAAATTCAAAAAAAAATTTCAAAAAAAAAATTAAAAAAAAAAAGTTTCAAAAAAATTTCAAAAAATAAATTTGAAAAAAAAAATTTCAAAAAAATTTCAAAAAAAAATTTTTAAAAAAAAATTTTTAAAAAAAAATTTAAAAAAAATTTCAAAAAAAAAATAAAAAAAAAATATTTCGAAAAAAAAAATTAAAAAAAAATAAAAAAAAAAAAATTTCAAAAAAATTTCAAAAAAAAATTTCCAAAAAAAAATAAAAAAAAAAAAATTTCAAAAAAATTCGAAAAAAAATTTCGAAAAAAAAATTGAAAATTTCGAAAAAAAAAAAAAAAAATTCGAAAACAAATTTCAAAAAAAAAAAAATTCCAAAAAAAAAAATTTTTTTCAAAAATTTTTAAAAAAATTTAAAAAAAAAATCTCAAAAAAAGTTTTCGAAAAAAAAAATAAAAAAAAAAAAAATTTTCAAAAAAAAATTTCAAAAAAAATGAAAAAAAATTAAAAAAAAAAATTTCAAAAAAAAAATTCCAAAAAAAAAATTTAAAAAAAAAAGTTTCAAAAAAATTTCAAAAAAAAAATTTCAAAAAAAAAATTTCAAAAAAATTTCAAAAAAAAAATTAAAAAAAAAATTAAAAAAAAAAATTCGAACAAAGAAATTTTTAAAAAAAAATTTAGAAAAAATTTCAAAAAAAAATTTCGAAAAAAAAAATAAAAAAAAAATTTCCAAAAAAAAAATTTAAAAAAAAAGTTTCAAAAAAAAAATTTCCAACAAAAAAATTAAAAAAAAAAAATTTCTAAAAAATTTCAAAAAAAAAATTTTCAAAAAAAATTTAAAAAAAATAAAAAAAAAAAATTTCGAAAAAAAAAATTTTAAAAAAAATTCGAAAAAAAATTTCGAAAAAAAAATTTAAAAAAAAAAATATTTCAAAAAAAAATTTCAAAAAAAAAATTCCAAAAAAAAAAAAAAAAAAAATTTCAAAAAAAAAATTTTCAAAAAAAATTTTAAAAAAATTTCAAAAAAAATTTTCAAAAAAAATTTCGAAAAAAAAAAAAAAAAAAAAAATTTCAAAAAAAAATTTCAAAAAAAAAATTTCCAAAAAAAAAATTAAAAAAAAAAATTTCAAAAAAAATTTCAAAAAAATTTCAAAAAAAAAATTAAAAAAAAAAAATTCGAAAAAAAAAATTTAAAAAAAAAAATTTCAAAAAAAAATTTAATTTCCAAAAAAAAAAATTTTTGAAAAAAATTTTTAAAAAAATTTAAAAAAAAATCTCAAAAAAAGTTTTCGAAAAAAAAAAAAAAAAAAAAAAAAATTTTCAAAAAAAAATTTCAAAAAAAATAAAAAAAAATTTAAAAAAAAAATCGAAAAAAAATTTCGAAAAAAAAATTGAAAAAAAAAAATATTTCAAAAAAAAATTTCAAAAAAAAAATTCCAAAAAAAAAAAAAAAAAAAATTTCAAAAAAAAAATTTTCAAAAAAAATTTTAAAAAAATTTCAAAAAAAATTTTCAAAAAAAATTTCGAAAAAAAAAATAAAAAAAAAAAATTTCAAAAAAAAATTTCAAAAAAAAAATTTCCAAAAAAAAATAAAAAAAAAAAATTTCAAAAAAAATTTTAAAAAAATTTCAAAAAAAAAATTAAAAAAAAAAATTTCGAAAAAAAAAATTAAAAAAAAAAAAATTTCAAAAAAAAATTTCAAAAAAAAAATTTAAAAAAAAAAGTTTCAAAAAAATTTCAAAAAATAAATTTAAAAAAAAAATTTCAAAAAAATTTCAAAAAAAAAATTTTTAAAAGAAAATTTTTTAAAAAAAATTTAAAAAAAATTTCAAAAAAATATTTCCAAAAAAAAAATAAAAAAAAAAATTTCAAAAAAATTTCAAAAAAAAAATTTTCAAAAAAAATTAATAAAAAATTTCGAAAAAAAAAATTTAAAAAAAAATAAAAAAAAAATTTAAAAAAAATCGAAAAAAAATTTCGAAAAAAAATTGAAAAAAAAAAATTTCAAAAAAAAATTTCAAAAAAAAAAATTCCAAAAAAAAAATAAAAAAAAAAAAATTTCAAAAAAAAAATTTTGAAAAAAAATTTTTAAAAAATTTCAAAAAAAAAATAAAAAAAAAATTTCGAAAAAAAAAATTTAAAAAAAAATTTCAAAAAAATTTCAAAAAAAAATTTCCAACAAAAAAAATTAAAAAAAAAAATTTCTAAAAAATTTCAAAAAAAAAATTTTCAAAAAAAATTAAAAAAAAATAAAAAAAAATTTCGAAAAAAAAATTGAAAAAAAAAATTTTCAAAAAAAATTTCAAAAAAAAAATTTCCAAAAAAAAAAAATTTTTGAAATAAATTTTTAAAAAAATT
The DNA here is from genome assembly GCA_944452925.2 of Chrysolina oricalcia. Lineage (NCBI taxonomy): Eukaryota > Metazoa > Arthropoda > Insecta > Coleoptera > Chrysomelidae > Chrysolina > Chrysolina oricalcia. Next base: position 41,666,642 of record OX101811.2, read on the forward strand.
TTAAAAAAAATTCTCAAAAAAAGTTTTCGAAAAAAAAAATCAAAAAAAAAAAATTTTCAAAAAAAAATTTCAAAAAAAAAATTTTCAAAAAAAATAAAAAAAAAAAAAAAAAAAATCGAAAAAAAATTTCGAAAAAAAATTAAAAAAAAAATTTCAAAAAAAAATTTCAAAAAAAAAAATTCCAAAAAAAAAAATAAAAAAAAAAAATTTCAAAAAAAAAATTTTGAAAAAAAATTTTTAAAAAATTTCAAAAAAAAATTTAAAAAAAATTTCGAAAAAAAAAATTAAAAAAAAAAATTTCAAAAAAAAAATTAAAAAAAATTTTTCAAAGAAAAATTTCAAAAAAAAAATTTTCAAAAAAAACTAAAAAAAAATCGAAAAAATTTTCGAAAAAAAATTTTAAAAAAAAATTCTCAACAAAAATTTTCGAAAAAAAAAATAAAAAAAAAAAATTTCAAAAAAAAATTTAATCTTGAAAAAAAATTTAAAAAAAATTTTAAAAAAAATTCGAAAAAAAATTTTAAAAAAATTTCAAAAAAAAAATTAAAAAAAAAATTAAAAAAAAAAAAAAAAAAAAAAAATTTCCAAAAAAAATTTTATAAAAAATTTCGAAAAAAAAAAATTGCAAAAAAAAATTTTAAAAAAAAAATCGGAAAAATTTTCCAAAAAAAAAATTAAAAAAAAAAATTCAAAAAAAAAAATTTTAAAAAAAATTTTCAAAAAAATTTCAAAAAAAAAATTTAAAAAAAAATTAAAAAAAAAATAAAAAAAAAATTTCGAAAAAAAAATTGAAAAAAAAAATTTTCAAAAAAAATTTCAAAAAAAAAATTTCCAAAAAAAAAAAATTTTTGAAAAAAATTTTTAAAAAAATTTAAAAAAAAATTCTCAAAAAAAGTTTTCGAAAAAAAAAATTAAAAAAAAAAAATTTTCAAAAAAAAATTTCAAAAAAAAAATTTTCAAAAAAAATAAAAAAAAAATTTAAAAAAAATCGAAAAAAAATTTCGAAAAAAAATTGAAAAAAAAAAAATTTCAAAAAAAAAAAATCCAAAAAAAAAATAAAAAAAAAAAATTTCAAAAAAAAAATTTTGAAAAAAAATTTTTAAAAAATTTCAAAAAAAAAATAAAAAAAAAATTTCGAAAAAAAAAATTTTAAAAAAAATTTCAAAAAAATTTCAAAAAAAAATTTCCAACAAAAAAAATTAAAAAAAAAAATTTCTAAAAAATTTCAAAAAAAAAATTTTCAAAAAAAATTAAAAAAAAATAAAAAAAAAATTTCGAAAAAAAAATTGAAAAAAAAAATTTTCAAAAAAAATTTCAAAAAAAAAATTTCCAAAAAAAAAAAATTTTTGAAAAAAATTTTTAAAAAAATTTAAAAAAAAATTCTCAAAAAAAGTTTTCGAAAAAAAAAATTAAAAAAAAAAAATTTTCAAAAAAAAATTTCAAAAAAAAAATTTTCAAAAAAAAAAAAAAAAAAATAAAAAAAAAAATCGAAAAAAAATTTCGAAAAAAAATTAAAAAAAAAAATTTCAAAAAAAAATTTCAAAAAAAAAAATTCCAAAAAAAAAAATAAAAAAAAAAAAAATTTCAAAAAAAAAATTTTGAAAAAAAATTTTTAAAAAATTTCAAAAAAAAATTTAAAAAAAAATTTCGAAAAAAAAAATTAAAAAAAAAAATTTCAAAAAAAAAATTAAAAAAAAATTTTTCAAAGAAAAATTTCAAAAAAAAAATTTTCAAAAAAAACTAAAAAAAAATCGAAAAAATTTTCGAAAAAAAATTTAAAAAAAAAATTCTCAACAAAAATTTTCGAAAAAAAAAATAAAAAAAAAAATTTTCAAAAAAAAATTTAATCTTGAAAAAAAATTTAAAAAAAATTTAAAAAAAAATTCGAAAAAAAATTTTAAAAAAATTTCAAAAAAAAAATTAAAAAAAAAATTTAAAAAAAAAAAAAAAAAAAAAAATTTCCAAAAAAAATTTTATAAAAAATTTCGAAAAAAAAAAATTGCAAAAAAAAATTTAAAAAAAAAAATCGGAAAAATTTTCCAAAAAAAAAATTAAAAAAAAAAATTCAAAAAAAAAAATTTTAAAAAAAATTTTCAAAAAAATTTCAAAAAAAAAATTAAAAAAAAAATCGAAAAAAAATTTCGAAAAAAAAATTGAAAAAAAATTTCCAAAAAAAAATTAAAAAAAAAAAATTTCAAAAAAAAAATTTTTTTAAAAAAATTTTAAAAAAATTTCAAAAAAAAAATTAAAAAAAAATTTCGAAAAAAAAAATTAAAAAAAAAAATTCCAAAAAAAAAATAAAAAAAAAAAATTTCAAAAAAATTTCAAAAAAAAAATTTCCAAAAAAAAAATAAAAAAAAAAATTTCAAAAAAATTTTCAAAAAAAATTTAAAAAAAATAAAAAAAAAAAATTCGAAAAAAAAAATAAAAAAAAAATTAAAGAAAAAATTGAAAAAAAAATTCGAAAAAAAAAATTTCAAAAAAAAAATTTTTAAAAAAAAAATTTTTAAAAAAAAATTTTAAAAAAATTTCAAAAAAAAAATAAAAAAAAAATATTTCGAAAAAAAAAATTAAAAAAAAAAAATTTCAAAAAAATTTCAAAAAAAAATTTCCAAAAAAAAAAAAAAATTTCAAAAAAATTCGAAAAAAAATTTCGAAAAAAAAATTGAAAATTTCGAAGAAAAAAAAAAAAAAAAAAAAAATTCGAAAAAAAAAATTTCAAAAAAAAATTTTTAAAAAAAAATTTTAAAAAAAAAATTTTAAAAAAATTTCAAAAAAAAAATAAAAAAAAAATATTTCAAAAAAATTTCAAAAAAAAAATTTCCAAAAAAAAAATAAAAAAAAAAAATTTCAAAAAAATTTTCAAAAAAAATTAAAAAAAAATAAAAAAAAAAATTCGAAAAAAAAAATAAAAAAAAAATTAAAAAAAAAATCGAAAAAAAAATTCGAAAAAAAAAATTTCAAAAAAAAAATTTTTAAAAAAAAAATTTTTAAAAAAAAATTTAAAAAAAATTTCAAAAAAAAAATAAAAAAAAAATATTTCGAAAAAAAAAATTAAAAAAAAAAAATTTCAAAAAAATTTCAAAAAAAAATTTCCAAAAAAAAAAAAAAAAAAAAATTCGAAAAAAAAAATTTCAAAAAAAATTTTTAAAAAAAAATGTTTAAAAAAAAATTTTAAAAAAATTTCAAAAAAAAAATAAAAAAAAAATATTTCGAAAAAAAAAATTAAAAAAAAATAAAAAAAAAAAATTTCAAAAAAATTTCAAAAAAAAATTTCCAAAAAAAAAATAAAAAAAAAAAAATTTCAAAAAAATTCGAAAAAAAATTTCGAAAAAAAAATTGAAAATTTCGAAAAAAAAAAAAAAAAAAAAAATTCGAAAACAAATTTCAAAAAAAAAAAATTCCAAAAAAAAAAATTTTTTTCAAAAATTTTTAAAAAAATTTAAAAAAAAAATCTCAAAAAAAATTTTCGAAAAAAAAAATAAAAAAAAAAAAATTTTCAAAAAAAAATTTCAAAAAAAATGAAAAAAAATTTCAAAAAAAATTTCAAAAAAAAAATTTCCAAAAAAAAATTTAAAAAAAAAAGTTTCAAAAAAATTTCAAAAAAAAAATTAAAAAAAAAAAATTTCAAAAAAATTTCAAAAAAAAAATTAAAAAAAAAATTTCGAAAAAAAAAATTTCAAAAAAAAAATTTTTAAAAAAAAATTTAGAAAAAATTTCAAAAAAAAATTTCGAAAAAAAAAATTAAAAAAAAAATTCCAAAAAAAAAATTAAAAAAAAAAATTTCAAAAAAAAATTTTCCAACAAAAAAAGTTAAAAAAAAAAAATTTCTAAAAAATTTCAAAAAAAAAATTTTCAAAAAAAATTTAAAAAAAATAAAAAAAAAAAAATTCGAAAAAAAAAATTTTAAAAAAAATTCGAAAAAAAATTTCGAAAAAAAAATTAAAAAAAAAAAATATTTCAAAAAAAAATTTCAAAAAAAAAATTCCAAAAAAAAAAAAAAAAATTTAAAAAAAAAAATTTTCAAAAAAAATTTAAAAAAAAAAATTTTCAAAAAAAATTTTAAAAAATTTTCAAAAAAAAATTCGAAAAAAAAAATAAAAAAAAAAATTTCAAAAAAAAATTTCAAAAAAAAAATTTCAAAAAAAAAAATAAAAAAAAAAAATTTCAAAAAAAATTTCAAAAAAATTTCAAAAAAAAAATTAAAAAAAAAAATTTCGAAAAAAAAAATTTAAAAAAAAAAATTTCAAAAAAAAATTTAATTTCCAAAAAAAAAAATTTTTGAAAAAAATTTTTAAAAAAATTAAAAAAAAAATCTCAAAAAAAGTTTTCGAAAAAAAAAATAAAAAAAAAAAAATTTCAAAAAAAAAATTTTTAAAAAAAAATTTCAAAAAAAAAATAAAAAAAAAATATTTCGAAAAAAAAATTTAAAAAAAATAAAAAAAAAAAAATTTCAAAAAAATTTCAAAAAAAAATTTCCAAAAAAAAAATAAAAAAAAAAAATTTCAAAAAAAAATTTAATCTTGAAAAAAAATTTAAAAAAAATTTAAAAAAAAATTCGAAAAAAAATTTAAAAAAAATTTCAAAAAAAAAATTTAAAAAAAAATTTCAAAAAAAAAAATTAAAAAAAAAATTTAAAAAAAAAAAAAAAAAAAAAATTTCCAAAAAAAATTTTATAAAAAATTTCGAAAAAAAAAAATTCAAAAAAAAATTTTAAAAAAAAAATCGGAAAAATTTTCCAAAAAAAAAATTAAAAAAAAAAATTCGAAAAAAAAAATTTTAAAAAAAATTTTCAAAAAAATTTCGAAAAAAAAATTGAAAAAAAAAAATATTTCAAAAAAAAATTTCAAAAAAAAAATTCCAAAAAAAAAAAAAAAAAAATTTCAAAAAAAAAATTTTCAAAAAAAATTTTAAAAAAATTTCAAAAATAATTTTCAAAAAAAATTTCGAAAAAAAAAATAAAAAAAAAAAAATTTCAAAAAAAAATTTCAAAAAAAAAATTTCCAAAAAAAAAATAAAAAAAAAAATTTCAAAAAAAATTTTAAAAAAATTTCAAAAAAAAAATTAAAAAAAAAAATTTCGAAAAAAAAAATTTAAAAAAAAAAAATTTCAAAAAAAAATTTCAAAAAAAAAAATTTAAAAAAAAAAGTTTCAAAAAAATTTCAAAAAATAAATTTAAAAAAAAAAATTTCAAAAAAATTTCAAAAAAAAAATTTTTAAAAGAAAATTTTTTAAAAAAAATTTAAAAAAAATTTCAAAAAAATATTTCCAAAAAAAAAATAAAAAAAAAAATTTCAAAAAAATTTCAAAAAAAAAATTTTCAAAAAAAATTAATAAAAAATTTCGAAAAAAAAAATTTAAAAAAAAATTTCCAAAAAAAAAATAAAAAAAAAAAATTTCAAAAAAATTTCAAAAAAAAATTTCCAACAAAAAAAATTTAAAAAAAAAATTTCTAAAAAATTTCAAAAAAAAAATTTTCAAAAAAAATTAAAAAAAAAATAAAAAAAAAATTTCGAAAAAAAAATTGAAAAAAAAAATTTTCAAAAAAAATTTCAAAAAAAAAATTTCCAAAAAAAAAAAATTTTTGAAAAAAATTTTTAAAAAAATTTAAAAAAAAATTCTCAAAAAAAGTTTTCGAAAAAAAAAATTAAAAAAAAAAAATTTTCAAAAAAAAATTTCAAAAAAAAAATTTTCAAAAAAAATAAAAAAAAAATTTAAAAAAAATCGAAAAAAAATTTCGAAAAAAAATTGAAAAAAAAAAAATTTCAAAAAAAAATTTCAAAAAAAAAATTCCAAAAAAAAAATAAAAAAAAAAAAATTTCAAAAAAAAAATTTTGAAAAAAAATTTTTAAAAAATTTCAAAAAAAAAAAAAAAAAAAAATTTCGAAAAAAAAAATTTAAAAAAAAATTTCAAAAAAATTTCAAAAAAAAATTTCCAACAAAAAAAATTTAAAAAAAAAATTTCTAAAAAATTTCAAAAAAAAAATTTTCAAAAAAAATTAAAAAAAAATAAAAAAAAAATTTCGAAAAAAAAATTGAAAAAAAAAATTTTCAAAAAAAATTTCAAAAAAAAAATTTCCAAAAAAAAAAAATTTTTGAAAAAAATTTTTAAAAAAATTTAAAAAAAAATTCTCAAAAAAAGTTTTCGAAAAAAAAAATTAAAAAAAAAAAATTTTCAAAAAAAAATTTCAAAAAAAAAATTTTCAAAAAAAAATTTCAAAAAAAAAATTTTCAAAAAAAATAAAAAAAAAATTAAAAAAAAAATCGAAAAAAAATTTCGAAAAAAAATTAAAAAAAAAATTTCAAAAAAAAATTTCAAAAAAAAAAATTCCAAAAAAAAAAATAAAAAAAAAAAAATTTCAAAAAAAAAATTTTGAAAAAAAATTTTTAAAAAATTTCAAAAAAAAATTTAAAAAAAAATTTCGAAAAAAAAAATTAAAAAAAAAAATTTCAAAAAAAAAATTAAAAAAAAATTTTTCAAAGAAAAATTTCAAAAAAAAAAATTTCAAAAAAAACTAAAAAAAAATCGAAAAAATTTTCGAAAAAAAATTTAAAAAAAAAATTCTCAACAAAAATTTTCGAAAAAAAAAATAAAAAAAAAAATTTTCAAAAAAAAATTTAATCTTGAAAAAAAATTTAAAAAAAATTTAAAAAAAAATTCGAAAAAAAATTTTAAAAAAATTTCAAAAAAAAAATTAAAAAAAAAATTTAAAAAAAAAAAAAAAAAAAAAAAAATTTCCAAAAAAAATTTTATAAAAAATTTCGAAAAAAAAAAATTGCAAAAAAAAATTTAAAAAAAAAATCGGAAAAATTTTCCAAAAAAAAAATTAAAAAAAAAAATTCAAAAAAAAAAATTTTAAAAAAAATTTTCAAAAAAATTTCAAAAAAAAAATTTAAAAAAAAATCGAAAAAAAATTTCGAAAAAAAAATTGAAAAAAAAATTTCCAAAAAAAAATTTAAAAAAAAAAATTTCAAAAAAAAAATTTTTTTAAAAAAATTTAAAAAAAATTTCAAAAAAAAAATTAAAAAAAAATGTCGAAAAAAAAAATAAAAAAAAAAATTTCCAAAAAAAAAATAAAAAAAAAAAAAATTCAAAAAAATTTCAAAAAAAAAATTTCCAAAAAAAAAATAAAAAAAAAAATTTCAAAAAAATTTTCAAAAAAAATTAAAAAAAAATAAAAAAAAAAAATTCGAAAAAAAAAATAAAAAAAAAATTAAAGAAAAAATTGAAAAAAAAATTCGAAAAAATAAATTTCAAAAAAAAAATTTTTAAAAAAAAAATTTTTAAAAAAAAATTTAAAAAAAATTTCAAAAAAAAAATAAAAAAAAAATATTTCGAAAAAAAAAATTAAAAAAAAAAAATTTCAAAAAAATTTCAAAAAAAAATTTCCAAAAAAAAAAAAAAAAAAAATTTCAAAAAAATTCGAAAAAAAATTTCGAAAAAAAAATTGAAAATTTCGAAGAAAAAAAAAAAAAAAAAAAAATTCGAAAAAAAAAATTTCAAAAAAAAATTTTTAAAAAAAAATTTTTAAAAAAAAATTTTAAAAAAATTTCAAAAAAAAAATAAAAAAAAAATATTTCAAAAAAATTTCAAAAAAAAAATTTCCAAAAAAAAAATAAAAAAAAAAAATTTCAAAAAAATTTTCAAAAAAAATTAAAAAAAAATAAAAAAAAAAAATTCGAAAAAAAAAATAAAAAAAAAATTTAAAAAAAAATCGAAAAAAAAATTCGAAAAAAAAAATTTCAAAAAAAAAATTTTTAAAAAAAAAATTTTTAAAAAAAAATTTAAAAAAAATTTCAAAAAAAAAATAAAAAAAAAATATTTCGAAAAAAAAAATTAAAAAAAAAAAATTTCAAAAAAATTTCAAAAAAAAATTTCCAAAAAAAAAAAAAATTTCAAAAAAATTCGAAAAAAAATTTCGAAAAAAAAATTGAAAATTTCGAAGAAAAAAAAAATTTCAAAAAAAAATTTTTAAAAAAAAATTTTTAAAAAAAAATTTTAAAAAAATTTCAAAAAAAAAATAAAAAAAAAATATTTCGAAAAAAAAATTAAAAAAAAATAAAAAAAAAAAAATTTCAAAAAAATTTCAAAAAAAAATTTCCAAAAAAAAAATAAAAAAAAAAAAATTTCAAAAAAATTCGAAAAAAAATTTCGAAAAAAAAATTGAAAATTTCGAAAAAAAAAAAAAAAAAAAATTCGAAAACAAATTTCAAAAAAAAAAAATTCCAAAAAAAAAAATTTTTTTCAAAAATTTTTAAAAAAATTTAAAAAAAAAATCTCAAAAAAAGTTTTCGAAAAAAAAAATAAAAAAAAAAAAATTTTCAAAAAAAAATTTCAAAAAAAATGAAAAAAAATTTCAAAAAAAATTTCAAAAAAAAAATTTCCAAAAAAAAATTTAAAAAAAAAAGTTTCAAAAAAATTTCAAAAAAAAAATTTAAAAAAAAAAATTTCAAAAAAATTTCAAAAAAAAAATTAAAAAAAAAATTTCGAAAAAAAAAATTTCAAAAAAAAAATTTTTAAAAAAAAATTTAGAAAAAATTTCAAAAAAAAATTTCGAAAAAAAAAATTAAAAAAAAAAATTCCAAAAAAAAAATTAAAAAAAAAAATTTCAAAAAAAAATTTTCCAACAAAAAAAGTTAAAAAAAAAAAAATTCTAAAAAATTTCAAAAAAAAAATTTTCAAAAAAAATTTAAAAAAAATAAAAAAAAAAAAAATTCGAAAAAAAAAATTTTAAAAAAAATTCGAAAAAAAATTTCGAAAAAAAAATTAAAAAAAAAAAATATTTCAAAAAAAAATTTCAAAAAAAAAATTCCAAAAAAAAAAAAAAAAATTAAAAAAAAAAAATTTTCAAAAAAAATTTTAAAAAATTTTCAAAAAAAAATTCGAAAAATAAAATAAAAAAAAAAATTTCAAAAAAAAATTTCAAAAAAAAAATTTCAAAAAAAAAAATAAAAAAAAAAAATTTCAAAAAAAATTTCAAAAAAATTTCAAAAAAAAAATTTAAAAAAAAAATTTCGAAAAAAAAAATTAAAAAAAAAAAAATTTCAAAAAAAAATTTAATTTCCAAAAAAAAAAATTTTTGAAAAAAATTTTTAAAAAAATTTTAAAAAAAATCTCAAAAAAAGTTTTCGAAAAAAAAAATAAAAAAAAAAAAATTTCAAAAAAAAAATTTTTAAAAAAAAATTTCAAAAAAAAAATAAAAAAAAAATATTTCGAAAAAAAAAATTAAAAAAAAATAAAAAAAAAAAAATTTCAAAAAAATTTCAAAAAAAAATTTCCAAAAAAAAAATAAAAAAAAAATTTTCAAAAAAAAATTTAATCTTGAAAAAAAATTTAAAAAAAATTTTAAAAAAAATTCGAAAAAAAATTTAAAAAAAATTTCAAAAAAAAAATTTAAAAAAAAATTTCAAAAAAAAAAATTAAAAAAAAAATTAAAAAAAAAAAAAAAAAAAAAATTTCCAAAAAAAATTTTATAAAAAATTTCGAAAAAAAAAATTTCAAAAAAAAATTTAAAAAAAAAAATCATAAAAATTTTCCAAAAAAAAAATTAAAAAAAAAAATTCGAAAAAAAAAATTCAAAAAAAAATTTTCAAAAAAATTTCAAAAAAAAAATTTAAAAAAAAATCGAAAAAAAATTTCGAAAAAAAAATTGAAAAAAAAATTTCCAAAAAAAAATTAAAAAAAAAAAATTTCAAAAAAAAAATTTTTTTTAAAAAATTTAAAAAAAATTTTTTTAAAAAAATTTAAAAAAAATTTCAAAAAAAAAATTAAAAAAAAATTTCGAAAAAAAAAATTAAAAAAAAAATTTCCAAAAAAAAAATAAAAAAAAAAAAATTTCAAAAAAATTTCAAAAAAAAAATTTCCAAAAAAAAAATAAAAAAAAAAAATAAAAAAAAATTTTCAAAAAAAATAAAAAAAAAATAAAAAAAAAAATTCGAAAAAAAAAATAAAAAAAAAATTTAAAAAAAAAAAATTTTCAAAAAAAAATAAAAAAAAAATTAAAAAAAAAATTCGAAAAAAAATTTCGAAAAAAAAATTGAAAAAAAAAAAATTTTAAAAAAAATTTCGAAAAAAATTTCAAAAAAATAATTTAAAAAAAAATCGAAAAAAAATTTCAAAAAAATTTCAAAAAAAAAATTTTCAAAAAAAATAAAAAAAAAAAATTTCGAAAAAAAAAATAAAAAAAAAATTGAAAAAAAAAAAATTTTCAAAAAAAAATTTAAAAAAAATTTCCAAAACAAAAAATTTCAAAAAAAAATTAAAAAAAAAACATCGAAAAAATTTCCAAAAAAAAAAATTTAAAAAAAAATTCTCAACAAAAATTTTCGAAATAAAAAATAAAAAAAAAAATTTCAAAAAAATTTTCGAAAAAAAAAATTTCAAAAAAAAATTCGAAAAAAAAATTTAAAAAAAATTTCCAAAAAAAATTTTCAAAAAAAAAATTTAAAAAAAAAAAATTCGAAAAAAAATTTCGAAAAAAAAATTTAAAAAAAAAAATATTTCAAAAAAAAATTTCAAAAAAAAAATTCCAAAAAAAAATTTCGAAAAAAAAAATTAAAAAAAAATTTAAAAAAAAAAAAAAAAAAAAAAATTCCAAAAAAAATTTTATAAAAAATTTCGAAAAAAAAAAATTTCAAAAAAAAATTTTAAAAAAAAAATCGGAAAAATTTTCCAAAAAAAAAATTAAAAAAAAAAATTCGAAAAAAAAAATTTAAAAAAAAATTTTCAAAAAAATTTCAAAAAAAAAATTTAAAAAAAAATCGAAAAAAAATTTCGAAAAAAAAATTTAAAAAAAAATTTCCAAAAAAAAATTAAAAAAAAAAAATTTCAAAAAAAAAATTTTTTTAAAAAAATTTTAAAAAAATTTTTTTTAAAAAATTTAAAAAAAAATTTCAAAAAAAAAATTAAAAAAAAATTTCGAAAAAAAAAATTAAAAAAAAAATTTACAAAAAAAAAATAAAAAAAAAAAATTTCAAAAAAATTTCAAAAAAAAAATTTCCAAAAAAAAAATAAAAAAAAAAAATTTCAAAAAAATTTTCAAAAAAAATTAAAAAAAAATAAAAAAAAAAATTCGAAAAAAAAAATAAAAAAAAATTAAAAAAAAATCGAAAAAAAATTTCGAAAAAAAAAATTTCAAAAAAAAAAATTAAAAAAAAAAATTTTAAAAAAATTTAAAAAAAAATTTCGAAAAAAAAAATTTAAAAAAAAATTTCCGAAAAAAAAATAAAAAAAAAATTTTCAAAAAAAAATTTCAAAAAAAAAATTTTCAAAAAAAAATTAAAAAATTTCGAAAAAAAAATTGAAAAAAAAAAATTTTAAAAAAAATTTCGAAAAAAATTTCAAAAAAATAATTTAAAAAAAAATCGAAAAAAAATTTCAAAAAAATTTCAAAAAAAAAATTTTCAAAAAAAATAAAAAAAAAAAAATTCGAAAAAAAAAATAAAAAAAAAATTGAAAAAAAAAAAAATTTTCAAAAAAAAATTTAAAAAAAATTTCCAAAACAAGAAATTTCAAAAAAAAATTAAAAAAAAAACATCGAAAAAATTTTCGAAAAAAAAAATTTAAAAAAAAATTCTCAACAAAAATTTTCGAAATAAAAAATAAAAAAATTTTCAAAAAAATTTTCGAAAAAAAAAATTTCAAAAAAAAATTCGAAAAAAAAATTTAAAAAAAATTTCCAAAAAAAAATTAAAAAAAAAAAATTCCAAAAAAAAAATAAAAAAAAAAAAATTTCAAAAAAAAAATTTTCAAAAAAAATTTTAAAAAAATTTCAAAAAAAAAATTAAAAAAAAAAATAAAAAAAAAATTTTCAAAAAAAAAATTTAAAAAAAAAAAATTCAAAAAAAAATTTCAAAAAAAAAAAAAAAAAAAAAAAGTTTCAAAAAAATTTCAAAAAATAAATTTAAAAAAAAAAATTTCAAAAAAATTTCAAAAAAAAATTTTTAAAAAAAAATTTTAAAAAAAAAATTTAAAAAAAATTTCAAAAAAAAAATAAAAAAAAAATATTTCGAAAAAAAAAATTTAAAAAAAATAAAAAAAAAAAATTTCAAAAAAATTTCAAAAAAAAATTTCCAAAAAAAAAATAAAAAAAAAAAAATTTCAAAAAAATTCGAAAAAAAATTTCGAAAAAAAAATTGAAAATTTCGAAAAAAAAAAAAAAAAAAAAAAATCGAAAACAAATTTCAAAAAAAAAAAAATTCCAAAAAAAAAAATTTTTTTCAAAAATTTTTAAAAAAATTTAAAAAAAAAATCTCAAAAAAAGTTTTCGAAAAAAAAAATAAAAAAAAAAAATTTTCAAAAAAAAATTTCAAAAAAAATGAAAAAAAATTTTAAAAAAAAATTTCAAAAAAAAAATTCCAAAAAAAAAATTAAAAAAAAAAAGTTTCAAAAAAATTTCAAAAAAAAAATTAAAAAAAAAAAATTTCAAAAAAATTTCAAAAAAAAAATTAAAAAAAAAATTTCGAAAAAAAAAATTTCAAAAAAAAAATTTTTAAAAAAAAATTTAGAAAAAATTTCAAAAAAAAATTTCGAAAAAAAAAATTAAAAAAAAAATTTCCAAAAAAAAAATTAAAAAAAAAAATTTCAAAAAAAAAATTTCCAACAAAAAAATTAAAAAAAAAAAAATTCTAAAAAATTTCAAAAAAAAAATTTTCAAAAAAAATTTAAAAAAAATAAAAAAAAAAAAATTTCGAAAAAAAAAACTTTAAAAAAAATTCGAAAAAAAATTTCGAAAAAAAAATTTAAAAAAAAAAATATTTCAAAAAAAAATTTCAAAAAAAAAATTCCAAAAAAAAAAAAAAAAAAAATTTCAAAAAAAAAATTTTCAAAAAAAATTTTAAAAAAATTTCAAAAAAAATTTTCAAAAAAAATTTCGAAAAAAAAAAAAAAAAAAAAAAAAAAAAAAAAAAAAAAAAAAAAAAAAAATTTCCAAAAAAAAAATTTTCAAAAAAAAATAAAAAAAAAATTAAAAAAAAATTCGAAAAAAAATTTCGAAAAAAAAATTGAAAAAAAAAAAATTTTAAAAAAAATTTCGAAAAAAATTTCAAAAAAATAATTTAAAAAAAAATCGAAAAAAAATTTCAAAAAAATTTCAAAAAAAAAATTTTCAAAAAAAATAAAAAAAAAAATTTCGAAAAAAAAAATAAAAAAAAAATTGAAAAAAAAAAAATTTTCAAAAAAAAATTTTAAAAAAATTTCCAAAACAAAAAATTTCAAAAAAAAATTTAAAAAAAAACATCGAAAAAATTTTCGAAAAAAAAAATTTAAAAAAAAATTCTCAACAAAAATTTTCGAAATAAAAAATAAAAAAAAAATTTTCAAAAAAATTTTCGAAAAAAAAAATTTCAAAAAAAAATTCGAAAAAAAAATTTAAAAAAAAATTCCAAAAAAAAATTAAAAAAAAAAAATTTCCAAAAAAAAATAAAAAAAAAAAAATTTCAAAAAAAAAATTTTCAAAAAAAATTTTAAAAAAATTTCAAAAAAAAAATTTAAAAAAAAATTTTAAAAAAAAATTTTCAAAAAAAAAATTAAAAAAAAAAAAATTCAAAAAAAAATTTCAAAAAAAAAATTAAAAAAAAAAAGTTTCAAAAAAATTTCAAAAAATAAATTTAAAAAAAAAAATTTCAAAAAAATTTCAAAAAAAAATTTTTAAAAAAAATTTTTAAAAAAAAATTTAAAAAAAATTTCAAAAAAAAAATAAAAAAAAAATATTTCGAAAAAAAAAATTTAAAAAAAATAAAAAAAAAAAATTTCAAAAAAATTTCAAAAAAAAATTTCCAAAAAAAAAATAAAAAAAAAAAATTTCAAAAAAAAATTTCGAAAAAAAAATTGAAAATTTCGAAAAAAAAAAAAAAAAAAAAATTCGAAAACAAATTTCAAAAAAAAAAAATTCCAAAAAAAAAAATTTTTTTCAAAAATTTTTAAAAAAATTTTAAAAAAAAATCTCAAAAAAAGTTTTCGAAAAAAAAAATAAAAAAAAAAAAATTTTCAAAAAAAAATTTCAAAAAAAATTAAAAAAAATTAAAAAAAAAAATTTCAAAAAAAAAATTCCAAAAAAAAAATTAAAAAAAAAAAGTTTCAAAAAAATTTCAAAAAAAAAATTTAAAAAAAAAAATTTCAAAAAAATTTCAAAAAAAAAATTTAAAAAAAAATTAAAAAAAAAATTTCGAAAAAAAAATTTTTAAAAAAAAATTTAGAAAAAATTTCAAAAAAAAATTTCGAAAAAAAAAATTAAAAAAAAAATTTCCAAAAAAAAAATTAAAAAAAAAAATTTCAAAAAAAAAATTTCCAACAAAAAAATTAAAAAAAAAAAATTTCTAAAAAATTTCAAAAAAAAAATTTTCAAAAAAAATTTAAAAAAAATAAAAAAAAAAAAATTTCGAAAAAAAAAATTTTAAAAAAAATTCGAAAAAAAATTTCGAAAAAAAAATTTAAAAAAAAAAATATTTCAAAAAAAAATTTCAAAAAAAAAATTCCAAAAAAAAAAAAAATTTCAAACAAAAAATTTTCAAAAAAAATTTTAAAAAAATTTCAAAAAAAATTTTCAAAAAAAATTTCGAAAAAAAAAAAAAAAAAAAAAAATTTCAAAAAAAAATTTCAAAAAAAAAATATCCAAAAAAAAAATAAAAAAAAAAAATTTCAAAAAAAATTTCAAAAAAATTTCAAAAAAAAAATTAAAAAAAAAAATTTCGAAAAAAAAAATTTAAAAAAAAAAAATTTCAAAAAAAAATTTAATTTCCAAAAAAAAAAATTTTTGAAAAAAATTTTTAAAAAAATTTAAAAAAAAATCTCAAAAAAAGTTTTCGAAAAAAAAAAAAAAAAAAAAAAATTTCAAAAAAAAATTTCAAAAAAAATAAAAAAAAATTTAAAAAAAAAATCGAAAAAAAATTTCGAAAAAAAAATTGAAAAAAAAAAATATTTCAAAAAAAAATTTCAAAAAAAAAATTCCAAAAAAAAAAAAAAAAAAATTTCAAAAAAAAAATTTTCAAAAAAAATTTTAAAAAAATTTCAAAAAAAATTTTCAAAAAAAATTTCGAAAAAAAAAAAAAAAAAAAAAAAATTTCAAAAAAAAAAAAAAAAAAAAATTTCCAAAAAAAAAATAAAAAAAAAAAATTTCAAAAAAAATTTTAAAAAAATTTCAAAAAAAAAATTAAAAAAAAAAATTTCGAAAAAAAAAATTAAAAAAAAAAAAATTTCAAAAAAAAATTTCAAAAAAAAAAATTAAAAAAAAAAAGTTTCAAAAAAATTTCAAAAAATAAATTAAAAAAAAAAAATTTCAAAAAAATTTCAAAAAAAAAATTTTTAAAAGAAAATTTTTTAAAAAAAATTTTAAAAAAATTTCAAAAAAATATTTCCAAAAAAAAAATAAAAAAAAAAATTTCAAAAAAATTTCAAAAAAAAAATTTTCAAAAAAAATTAATAAAAAATTTCGAAAAAAAAAATTTAAAAAAAAATTTCCAAAAAAAAAATTAAAAAAAAAAATTTCAAAAAAATTTCAAAAAAAAATTTCCAACAAAAAAAATTTAAAAAAAAAATTTCTAAAAAATTTCAAAAAAAAAATTTTCAAAAAAAATTAAAAAAAAAATAAAAAAAAAATTTCGAAAAAAAAATTTAAAAAAAAAATTTTCAAAAAAAATTTCAAAAAAAAAATTTCCAAAAAAAAAAAATTTTTGAAAAAAATTTTTAAAAAAATTTTAAAAAAAATTCTCAAAAAAAGTTTTCGAAAAAAAAAATTAAAAAAAAAAAATTTTCAAAAAAAAATTTCAAAAAAAAAATTTTCAAAAAAAATAAAAAAAAAATTTAAAAAAAATCGAAAAAAAATTTCGAAAAAAAATTGAAAAAAAAAAAATTTCAAAAAAAAATTTCAAAAAAAAAAATTCCAAAAAAAAAATAAAAAAAAAAAAATTTCAAAAAAAAAATTTTGAAAAAAAATTTTTAAAAAATTTCAAAAAAAAAATAAAAAAAAAAATTTCGAAAAAAAAAATTAAAAAAAAAATTTCAAAAAAATTTCAAAAAAAAATTTCCAACAAAAAAAATTAAAAAAAAAATTTCTAAAAAATTTCAAAAAAAAAATTTTCAAAAAAAATTAAAAAAAATTAAAAAAAAAATTTCTAAAAAATTTCAAAAAAAAATTTCCAAAAAAAAAAAATTTTTGAAAAAAATTTTTAAAAAAATTTAAAAAAAAATTCTCAAAAAAAGTTTTCGAAAAAAAAAATTAAAAAAAAAAAATTTTCAAAAAAAAATTTCAAAAAAAAAATTTTCAAAAAAAATTAAAAAAAAATTGAAAAAAAAATCGAAAAAAAATTTCGAAAAAAAATTGAAAAAAAAAAAATTTCAAAAAAAAATTTCAAAAAAAAAAATTCCAAAAAAAAAAATAAAAAAAAAAAATTTCAAAAAAAAAATTTTGAAAAAAAATTTTTAAAAAATTTCAAAAAAAAATTTAAAAAAAAATTTCGAAAAAAAAAATTAAAAAAAAAAATTTCAAAAAAAAAATAAAAAAAAAATTTTTCAAAGAAAAATTTCAAAAAAAAAATTTTCAAAAAAAACTAAAAAAAAATCGAAAAAATTTTCGAAAAAAAATTTAAAAAAAAAATTCTCAACAAAAATTTTCGAAAAAAAAAATAAAAAAAAAATTTCGAAAAAAAAATTGAAAAAAAAAATTTTCAAAAAAAATTTCAAAAAAAAATTTCCAAAAAAAAAAAATTTTTGAAAAAAATTTTTAAAAAAATTTAAAAAAAATTCTCAAAAAAAGTTTTCGAAAAAAAAAATTAAAAAAAAAAAATTTTCAAAAAAAAATTTCAAAAAAAAAATTTTCAAAAAAAATAAAAAAAAAATTGAAAAAAAAATCGAAAAAAAATTTCGAAAAAAAATTGAAAAAAAAAAAATTTCAAAAAAAAATTTCAAAAAAAAAAATTCCAAAAAAAAAAATAAAAAAAAAAAATTTCAAAAAAAAAATTTTGAAAAAAAATTTTTAAAAAATTTCAAAAAAAAATTTTAAAAAAAATTTCGAAAAAAAAAATTAAAAAAAAAAATTTCAAAAAAAAAATAAAAAAAAAATTTTTCAAAGAAAAATTTCAAAAAAAAAATTTTCAAAAAAAACTAAAAAAAAATCGAAAAAATTTTCGAAAAAAAATTTAAAAAAAAAATTCTCAACAAAAATTTTCGAAAAAAAAAATAAAAAAAAAAATTTTCAAAAAAAAATTTAATCTTGAAAAAAAATTTTAAAAAAATTTTTAAAAAAATTCGAAAAAAAATTTAAAAAAAATTTCAAAAAAAAAATTTAAAAAAAAAATTTCGAAAAAAAAAATTAAAAAAAAAATTTAAAAAAAAAAAAAAAAAAAAAAAATTTCCAAAAAAAATTTTATAAAAAATTTCGAAAAAAAAAAATTGCAAAAAAAAATTTTAAAAAAAAAATCGGAAAAATTTTCCAAAAAAAAAATTCAAAAAAAAAATTCAAAAAAAAAAATTTAAAAAAAAATTTTCAAAAAAATTTCAAAAAAAAAATTTAAAAAAAAATCGAAAAAAAATTTCGAAAAAAAAATTGAAAAAAAAATTTCCAAAAAAAAATTAAAAAAAAAAAATTTCAAAAAAAAAATTTTTTTAAAAAAATTTAAAAAAAATTTCAAAAAAAAAATTAAAAAAAAATTTCGAAAAAAAAAATTAAAAAAAAAATTTCCAAAAAAAAAATAAAAAAAAAAAATTTCAAAAAAATTTCAAAAAAAAAATTTCCAAAAAAAAAATAAAAAAAAAAAATTTCAAAAAAATTTTCAAAAAAAATTAAAAAAAAATAAAAAAAAAAAATTCGAAAAAAAAAATAAAAAAAAAATTAAAGAAAAAATCGAAAAAAAAATTCGAAAAAAAAAATTTCAAAAAAAACATTTTTAAAAAAAAAATTTTTAAAAAAAAATTTTAAAAAAATTTCAAAAAAAAAATAAAAAAAAAATATTTCGAAAAAAAAAATTAAAAAAAAAAAATTTCAAAAAAATTTCAAAAAAAAATTTCCAAAAAAAAAAAAAAAAAAAATTTCAAAAAAATTCGAAAAAAAATTTCGAAAAAAAAATTGAAAATTTCGAAGAAAAAAAAAAAAAAAAAAAATTCGAAAAAAAAAATTTTAAAAAAATTTCAAAAAAAAAATAAAAAAAAAATATTTCGAAAAAAAAAATTAAAAAAAAATAAAAAAAAAAAAATTTCAAAAAAATTTCAAAAAAAAATTTCCAAAAAAAAAATAAAAAAAAAAAAATTTCAAAAAAATTCGAAAAAAAATTTCGAAAAAAAATTGAAAATTTCGAAAAAAAAAAAAAAAAAAAATTCGAAAACAAATTTCAAAAAAAAAAAATTCCAAAAAAAAAAATTTTTTTCAAAAATTTTTAAAAAAATTTTAAAAAAAAATCTCAAAAAAAGTTTTCGAAAAAAAAAATAAAAAAAAAAAAATTTTCAAAAAAAAATTTCAAAAAAAATGAAAAAAAATTTAAAAAAAAATTTCAAAAAAAAAATTTCCAAAAAAAAATTAAAAAAAAAAAGTTTCAAAAAAATTTCAAAAAAAAAATTTAAAAAAAAAAATTTCAAAAAAATTTCAAAAAAAAAATTTAAAAAAAAATTTCGAAAAAAAAAATTTCAAAAAAAAAATTTTTAAAAAAAAATTTAGAAAAAATTTCAAAAAAAAATTTCGAAAAAAAAAATAAAAAAAAAAATTTCCAAAAAAAAAATTAAAAAAAAAAATTTCAAAAAAAAAATTTCCAACAAAAAAAGTTAAAAAAAAAAAATTTCTAAAAAATTTCAAAAAAAAAATTTTCAAAAAAAATTTAAAAAAAATAAAAAAAAAAAAATTTCGAAAAAAAAAATTTTAAAAAAAATTCGAAAAAAAATTTCGAAAAAAAAATTTAAAAAAAAAAATATTTCAAAAAAAAATTTCAAAAAAAAAATTCCAAAAAAAAAAAAAAAAATTTTAAAAAAAAAATTTTCAAAAAAAATTTTAAAAAATTTTCAAAAAAAATTTCGAAAAAAAAAATAAAAAAAAAAAATTTCAAAAAAAAATTTCAAAAAAAAAATTTCAAAAAAAAAAATTAAAAAAAAAAATTTCAAAAAAAATTTCAAAAAAATTTCAAAAAAAAAATTAAAAAAAAAATTTCGAAAAAAAAAATTTAAAAAAAAAAATTTCAAAAAAAAATTTAATTTCCAAAAAAAAAAATTTTTGAAAAAAATTTTTAAAAAAATTTAAAAAAAAATCTCAAAAAAAGTTTTCGAAAAAAAAAATAAAAAAAAAAAAATTTCAAAAAAAAAATTTTTAAAAAAAAATTTCAAAAAAAAAATAAAAAAAAAATATTTCGAAAAAAAAAATTAAAAAAAAATAAAAAAAAAAAAATTTCAAAAAAATTTCAAAAAAAAATTTCCAAAAAAAAAATAAAAAAAAAAAATTTCAAAAAAATTTCAAAAAAAAAATTTTCAAAAAAAATTAATAAAAAATTTCGAAAAAAAAAATTTTAAAAAAAATTTCCAAAAAAAAAATTAAAAAAAAAAATTTCAAAAAAATTTCAAAAAAAAATTTCCAACAAAAAAAATTAAAAAAAAAAATTTCTCAAAAATTTCAAAAAAAAAATTTTCAAAAAAAATTAAAAAAAAATAAAAAAAAAATTTCGAAAAAAAAATTGAAAAAAAAAATTTTCAAAAAAAATTTCAAAAAAAAAATTTCCAAAAAAAAAAAATTTTTGAAAAAAATTTTTAAAAAAATTTAAAAAAAAATTCTCAAAAAAAGTTTTCGAAAAAAAAAATTTTAAAAAAAAAATTTTCAAAAAAAAATTTCAAAAAAAAAATTTTCAAAAAAAATAAAAAAAAAATTTAAAAAAAATCGAAAAAAAATTTCGAAAAAAAATTGAAAAAAAAAAAATTTCAAAAAAAAATTTCAAAAAAAAAAATTCCAAAAAAAAAATTAAAAAAAAAAAATTTCAAAAAACAAATTTTGAAAAAAAATTTTTAAAAAATTTCAAAAAAAAATTTAAAAAAAAATTTCGAAAAAAAAAATTAAAAAAAAAAATTTCAAAAAAAAAATAAAAAAAAAAAATTTTCAAAGAAAAATTTCAAAAAAAAAATTTTCAAAAAAAACTAAAAAAAAAATCGAAAAAATTTTCGAAAAAAAATTTTAAAAAAAAATTCTCAACAAAAATTTTCGAAAAAAAAAATAAAAAAAAAAATTTTCAAAAAAAAATTTAATCTTGAAAAAAAATTTAAAAAAAATTTAAAAAAAAATTCGAAAAAAAATTTAAAAAAAATTTCAAAAAAAAAATTAAAAAAAAAAATTTCGAAAAAAAAAATTAAAAAAAAAATTTAAAAAAAAAAAAAAAAATTTCCAAAAAAAATTTTATAAAAAATTTCGAAAAAAAAAAATTTCAAAAAAAAATTTTTAAAAAAAAATCGGAAAAATTTTCCAAAAAAAAAATTAAAAAAAAAAATTCGAAAAAAAAAATTTAAAAAAAAATTTTCAAAAAAATTTCAAAAAAAAAATTTAAAAAAAAATCGAAAAAAAATTTCGAAAAAAAAATTTCCAACAAAAAAATTAAAAAAAAAAAATTTCTAAAAAATTTCAAAAAAAAAATTTTCAAAAAAAATTTAAAAAAAATAAAAAAAAAAAAATTTCGAAAAAAAAAATTTTAAAAAAAATTCGAAAAAAAATTTCGAAAAAAAAATTTAAAAAAAAAAATATTTCAAAAAAAAATTTCAAAAAAAAAATTCCAAAAAAAAAAAAAATTTCAAACAAAAAATTTTCAAAAAAAATTTTAAAAAAATTTCAAAAAAAATTTTCAAAAAAAATTTCGAAAAAAAAAAAAAAAAAAAAAAATTTCAAAAAAAAATTTCAAAAAAAAAATATCCAAAAAAAAAATAAAAAAAAAAAATTTCAAAAAAAATTTCAAAAAAATTTCAAAAAAAAAATTAAAAAAAAAAATTTCGAAAAAAAAAATTTAAAAAAAAAAAATTTCAAAAAAAAATTTAATTTCCAAAAAAAAAAATTTTTGAAAAAAATTTTTAAAAAAATTTAAAAAAAAATCTCAAAAAAAGTTTTCGAAAAAAAAAAAAAAAAAAAAAAATTTCAAAAAAAAATTTCAAAAAAAATAAAAAAAAATTTAAAAAAAAAATCGAAAAAAAATTTCGAAAAAAAAATTGAAAAAAAAAAATATTTCAAAAAAAAATTTCAAAAAAAAAATTCCAAAAAAAAAAAAAAAAAAATTTCAAAAAAAAAATTTTCAAAAAAAATTTTAAAAAAATTTCAAAAAAAATTTTCAAAAAAAATTTCGAAAAAAAAAAAAAAAAAAAAAAAATTTCAAAAAAAAAAAAAAAAAAAAATTTCCAAAAAAAAAATAAAAAAAAAAAATTTCAAAAAAAATTTTAAAAAAATTTCAAAAAAAAAATTAAAAAAAAAAATTTCGAAAAAAAAAATTAAAAAAAAAAAAATTTCAAAAAAAAATTTCAAAAAAAAAAATTAAAAAAAAAAAGTTTCAAAAAAATTTCAAAAAATAAATTAAAAAAAAAAAATTTCAAAAAAATTTCAAAAAAAAAATTTTTAAAAGAAAATTTTTTAAAAAAAATTTTAAAAAAATTTCAAAAAAATATTTCCAAAAAAAAAATAAAAAAAAAAATTTCAAAAAAATTTCAAAAAAAAAATTTTCAAAAAAAATTAATAAAAAATTTCGAAAAAAAAAATTTAAAAAAAAATTTCCAAAAAAAAAATTAAAAAAAAAAATTTCAAAAAAATTTCAAAAAAAAATTTCCAACAAAAAAAATTTAAAAAAAAAATTTCTAAAAAATTTCAAAAAAAAAATTTTCAAAAAAAATTAAAAAAAAAATAAAAAAAAAATTTCGAAAAAAAAATTTAAAAAAAAAATTTTCAAAAAAAATTTCAAAAAAAAAATTTCCAAAAAAAAAAAATTTTTGAAAAAAATTTTTAAAAAAATTTTAAAAAAAATTCTCAAAAAAAGTTTTCGAAAAAAAAAATTAAAAAAAAAAAATTTTCAAAAAAAAATTTCAAAAAAAAAATTTTCAAAAAAAATAAAAAAAAAATTTAAAAAAAATCGAAAAAAAATTTCGAAAAAAAATTGAAAAAAAAAAAATTTCAAAAAAAAATTTCAAAAAAAAAAATTCCAAAAAAAAAATAAAAAAAAAAAAATTTCAAAAAAAAAATTTTGAAAAAAAATTTTTAAAAAATTTCAAAAAAAAAATAAAAAAAAAAATTTCGAAAAAAAAAATTAAAAAAAAAATTTCAAAAAAATTTCAAAAAAAAATTTCCAACAAAAAAAATTAAAAAAAAAATTTCTAAAAAATTTCAAAAAAAAAATTTTCAAAAAAAATTAAAAAAAATTAAAAAAAAAATTTCTAAAAAATTTCAAAAAAAAATTTCCAAAAAAAAAAAATTTTTGAAAAAAATTTTTAAAAAAATTTAAAAAAAAATTCTCAAAAAAAGTTTTCGAAAAAAAAAATTAAAAAAAAAAAATTTTCAAAAAAAAATTTCAAAAAAAAAATTTTCAAAAAAAATTAAAAAAAAATTGAAAAAAAAATCGAAAAAAAATTTCGAAAAAAAATTGAAAAAAAAAAAATTTCAAAAAAAAATTTCAAAAAAAAAAATTCCAAAAAAAAAAATAAAAAAAAAAAATTTCAAAAAAAAAATTTTGAAAAAAAATTTTTAAAAAATTTCAAAAAAAAATTTAAAAAAAAATTTCGAAAAAAAAAATTAAAAAAAAAAATTTCAAAAAAAAAATAAAAAAAAAATTTTTCAAAGAAAAATTTCAAAAAAAAAATTTTCAAAAAAAACTAAAAAAAAATCGAAAAAATTTTCGAAAAAAAATTTAAAAAAAAAATTCTCAACAAAAATTTTCGAAAAAAAAAATAAAAAAAAAATTTCGAAAAAAAAATTGAAAAAAAAAATTTTCAAAAAAAATTTCAAAAAAAAATTTCCAAAAAAAAAAAATTTTTGAAAAAAATTTTTAAAAAAATTTAAAAAAAATTCTCAAAAAAAGTTTTCGAAAAAAAAAATTAAAAAAAAAAAATTTTTAAAAAAAAATTTTAAAAAAATTTCAAAAAAAAAATAAAAAAAAAATATTTCGAAAAAAAAAATTAAAAAAAAAAAATTTCAAAAAAATTTCAAAAAAAAATTTCCAAAAAAAAAAAAAAAAAAAATTTCAAAAAAATTCGAAAAAAAATTTCGAAAAAAAAATTGAAAATTTCGAAGAAAAAAAAAAAAAAAAAAAATTCGAAAAAAAAAATTTTAAAAAAATTTCAAAAAAAAAATAAAAAAAAAATATTTCGAAAAAAAAAATTAAAAAAAAATAAAAAAAAAAAAATTTCAAAAAAATTTCAAAAAAAAATTTCCAAAAAAAAAATAAAAAAAAAAAAATTTCAAAAAAATTCGAAAAAAAATTTCGAAAAAAAATTGAAAATTTCGAAAAAAAAAAAAAAAAAAAATTCGAAAACAAATTTCAAAAAAAAAAAATTCCAAAAAAAAAAATTTTTTTCAAAAATTTTTAAAAAAATTTAAAAAAAAAATCTCAAAAAAAGTTTTCGAAAAAAAAAATAAAAAAAAAAAAATTTTCAAAAAAAAATTTCAAAAAAAATGAAAAAAAATTTAAAAAAAAATTTCAAAAAAAAAATTTCCAAAAAAAAATTAAAAAAAAAAAGTTTCAAAAAAATTTCAAAAAAAAAATTTAAAAAAAAAAATTTCAAAAAAATTTCAAAAAAAAAATTTAAAAAAAAATTTCGAAAAAAAAAATTTCAAAAAAAAAATTTTTAAAAAAAAATTTAGAAAAAATTTCAAAAAAAAATTTCGAAAAAAAAAATAAAAAAAAAAATTTCCAAAAAAAAAATTAAAAAAAAAAATTTCAAAAAAAAAATTTCCAACAAAAAAAGTTAAAAAAAAAAAATTTCTAAAAAATTTCAAAAAAAAAATTTTCAAAAAAAATTTAAAAAAAATAAAAAAAAAAAAATTTCGAAAAAAAAAATTTTAAAAAAAATTCGAAAAAAAATTTCGAAAAAAAAATTTAAAAAAAAAAATATTTCAAAAAAAAATTTCAAAAAAAAAATTCCAAAAAAAAAAAAAAAAATTTTAAAAAAAAAATTTTCAAAAAAAATTTTAAAAAATTTTCAAAAAAAATTTCGAAAAAAAAAATAAAAAAAAAAAATTTCAAAAAAAAATTTCAAAAAAAAAATTTCAAAAAAAAAAATTAAAAAAAAAAATTTCAAAAAAAATTTCAAAAAAATTTCAAAAAAAAAATTAAAAAAAAAATTTCGAAAAAAAAAATTTAAAAAAAAAAATTTCAAAAAAAAATTTAATTTCCAAAAAAAAAAATTTTTGAAAAAAATTTTTAAAAAAATTTAAAAAAAAATCTCAAAAAAAGTTTTCGAAAAAAAAAATAAAAAAAAAAAAATTTCAAAAAAAAAATTTTTAAAAAAAAATTTCAAAAAAAAAATAAAAAAAAAATATTTCGAAAAAAAAAATTAAAAAAAAATAAAAAAAAAAAAATTTCAAAAAAATTTCAAAAAAAAATTTCCAAAAAAAAAATAAAAAAAAAAAATTTCAAAAAAATTTCAAAAAAAAAATTTTCAAAAAAAATTAATAAAAAATTTCGAAAAAAAAAATTTTAAAAAAAATTTCCAAAAAAAAAATTAAAAAAAAAAATTTCAAAAAAATTTCAAAAAAAAATTTCCAACAAAAAAAATTAAAAAAAAAAATTTCTCAAAAATTTCAAAAAAAAAATTTTCAAAAAAAATTAAAAAAAAATAAAAAAAAAATTTCGAAAAAAAAATTGAAAAAAAAAATTTTCAAAAAAAATTTCAAAAAAAAAATTTCCAAAAAAAAAAAATTTTTGAAAAAAATTTTTAAAAAAATTTAAAAAAAAATTCTCAAAAAAAGTTTTCGAAAAAAAAAATTAAAAAAAAAAAATTTTCAAAAAAAAATTTCAAAAAAAAAATTTTCAAAAAAAATAAAAAAAAAATTTAAAAAAAATCGAAAAAAAATTTCGAAAAAAAATTGAAAAAAAAAAAATTTCAAAAAAAAATTTCAAAAAAAAAAATTCCAAAAAAAAAATTAAAAAAAAAAAATTTCAAAAAACAAATTTTGAAAAAAAATTTTTAAAAAATTTCAAAAAAAAATTTAAAAAAAAATTTCGAAAAAAAAAATTAAAAAAAAAAATTTCAAAAAAAAAATAAAAAAAAAAAATTTTCAAAGAAAAATTTCAAAAAAAAAATTTTCAAAAAAAACTAAAAAAAAAATCGAAAAAATTTTCGAAAAAAAATTTTAAAAAAAAATTCTCAACAAAAATTTTCGAAAAAAAAAATAAAAAAAAAAATTTTCAAAAAAAAATTTAATCTTGAAAAAAAATTTAAAAAAAATTTAAAAAAAAATTCGAAAAAAAATTTAAAAAAAATTTCAAAAAAAAAATTAAAAAAAAAAATTTCGAAAAAAAAAATTAAAAAAAAAATTTAAAAAAAAAAAAAAAAATTTCCAAAAAAAATTTTATAAAAAATTTCGAAAAAAAAAAATTTCAAAAAAAAATTTTTAAAAAAAAATCGGAAAAATTTTCCAAAAAAAAAATTAAAAAAAAAAATTCGAAAAAAAAAATTTAAAAAAAAAATTTCAAAAAAATTTCAAAAAAAAAATTTAAAAAAAAATCGAAAAAAAATTTCGAAAAAAAAATTTCCAAAAAAAAATTAAAAAAAAAAAATTTAAAAAAAAATTTTCAAAAAAATTTCAAAAAAAAAATTTAAAAAAAAATCGAAAAAAAATTTCGAAAAAAAAATTGAAAAAAAAATTTCCAAAAAAAAATTAAAAAAAAAAAATTTCAAAAAAAAAATTTTTTTAAAAAAATTTTAAAAAAATTTCAAAAAAAAAATTAAAAAAAAATTTCGAAAAAAAAAATTAAAAAAAAAATTTCCAAAAAAAAAATAAAAAAAAAAAATTTCAAAAAAATTTCAAAAAAAAAATTTCCAAAAAAAAAATAAAAAAAAAAAATTTCAAAAAAATTTTCAAAAAAAATTAAAAAAAAATAAAAAAAAAAAATTCGAAAAAAAAAATAAAAAAAAAATTAAAGAAAAAATCGAAAAAAAAATTCGAAAAAAAAAATTTCAAAAAAAACATTTTTAAAAAAAAAATTTTTAAAAAAAAATTTTAAAAAAATTTCAAAAAAAAAATAAAAAAAAAATATTTCGAAAAAAAAAATTAAAAAAAAAAAATTTCAAAAAAATTTCAAAAAAAAATTTCCAAAAAAAAAAAAAAAAAAAATTTCAAAAAAATTCGAAAAAAAATTTCGAAAAAAAAATTGAAAATTTCGAAGAAAAAAAAAAAAAAAAAAAATTCGAAAAAAAAAATTTTAAAAAAATTTCAAAAAAAAAATAAAAAAAAAATATTTCGAAAAAAAAAATTAAAAAAAAATAAAAAAAAAAAAATTTCAAAAAAATTTCAAAAAAAAATTTCCAAAAAAAAAATAAAAAAAAAAAAATTTCAAAAAAATTCGAAAAAAAATTTCGAAAAAAAATTGAAAATTTCGAAAAAAAAAAAAAAAAAAATTCGAAAACAAATTTCAAAAAAAAAAAATTCCAAAAAAAAAAATTTTTTTCAAAAATTTTTAAAAAAATTTAAAAAAAAAATCTCAAAAAAAGTTTTCGAAAAAAAAAATAAAAAAAAAAAAATTTTCAAAAAAAAATTTCAAAAAAAATGAAAAAAAATTTAAAAAAAAATTTCAAAAAAAAAATTTCCAAAAAAAAATTAAAAAAAAAAAGTTTCAAAAAAATTTCAAAAAAAAAATTTAAAAAAAAAAATTTCAAAAAAATTTCAAAAAAAAAATTTAAAAAAAAATTTCGAAAAAAAAAATTTCAAAAAAAAAATTTTTAAAAAAAAATTTAGAAAAAATTTCAAAAAAAAATTTCGAAAAAAAAAATAAAAAAAAAAATTTCCAAAAAAAAAATTAAAAAAAAAAATTTCAAAAAAAAAATTTCCAACAAAAAAAGTTAAAAAAAAAAAATTTCTAAAAAATTTCAAAAAAAAAATTTTCAAAAAAAATTTAAAAAAAATAAAAAAAAAAAAATTTCGAAAAAAAAAATTTTAAAAAAAATTCGAAAAAAAATTTCGAAAAAAAAATTTAAAAAAAAAAATATTTCAAAAAAAAATTTCAAAAAAAAAATTCCAAAAAAAAAAAAAAAAATTTAAAAAAAAAAATTTTCAAAAAAAATTTTAAAAAATTTTCAAAAAAAATTTCGAAAAAAAAAATAAAAAAAAAAAATTTCAAAAAAAAATTTCAAAAAAAAAATTTCAAAAAAAAAAATTAAAAAAAAAAATTTCAAAAAAAATTTCAAAAAAATTTCAAAAAAAAAATTAAAAAAAAAATTTCGAAAAAAAAAATTTAAAAAAAAAAATTTCAAAAAAAAATTTTTAAAAAAATTTAAAAAAAAATCTCAAAAAAAGTTTTCGAAAAAAAAAATAAAAAAAAAAAAATTTCAAAAAAAAAATTTTTAAAAAAAAATTTCAAAAAAAAAATAAAAAAAAAATATTTCGAAAAAAAAAATTAAAAAAAAATAAAAAAAAAAAAATTTCAAAAAAATTTCAAAAAAAAATTTCCAAAAAAAAAATAAAAAAAAAAAATTTCAAAAAAATTTCAAAAAAAAAATTTTCAAAAAAAATTAATAAAAAATTTCGAAAAAAAAAATTTTAAAAAAAATTTCCAAAAAAAAAATTAAAAAAAAAAATTTCAAAAAAATTTCAAAAAAAAATTTCCAACAAAAAAAATTAAAAAAAAAAATTTCTCAAAAATTTCAAAAAAAAAATTTTCAAAAAAAATTAAAAAAAAATAAAAAAAAAATTTCGAAAAAAAAATTGAAAAAAAAAATTTTCAAAAAAAATTTCAAAAAAAAAATTTCCAAAAAAAAAAAATTTTTGAAAAAAATTTTTAAAAAAATTTAAAAAAAAATTCTCAAAAAAAGTTTTCGAAAAAAAAAATTAAAAAAAAAAAATTTTCAAAAAAAAATTTCAAAAAAAAAATTTTCAAAAAAAATAAAAAAAAAATTTAAAAAAAATCGAAAAAAAATTTCGAAAAAAAATTGAAAAAAAAAAAATTTCAAAAAAAAATTTCAAAAAAAAAAATTCCAAAAAAAAAATTAAAAAAAAAAAATTTCAAAAAACAAATTTTGAAAAAAAATTTTTAAAAAATTTCAAAAAAAAATTTAAAAAAAAATTTCGAAAAAAAAAATTAAAAAAAAAAATTTCAAAAAAAAAATAAAAAAAAAAAATTTTCAAAGAAAAATTTCAAAAAAAAAATTTTCAAAAAAAACTAAAAAAAAAATCGAAAAAATTTTCGAAAAAAAATTTTAAAAAAAAATTCTCAACAAAAATTTTCGAAAAAAAAAATAAAAAAAAAAATTTTCAAAAAAAAATTTAATCTTGAAAAAAAATTTAAAAAAAATTTAAAAAAAAATTCGAAAAAAAATTTAAAAAAAATTTCAAAAAAAAAATTAAAAAAAAAAATTTCGAAAAAAAAAATTAAAAAAAAAATTTAAAAAAAAAAAAAAAAATTTCCAAAAAAAATTTTATAAAAAATTTCGAAAAAAAAAAATTTCAAAAAAAAATTTTTAAAAAAAAATCGGAAAAATTTTCCAAAAAAAAAATTAAAAAAAAAAATTCGAAAAAAAAAATTTAAAAAAAAAATTTCAAAAAAATTTCAAAAAAAAAATTTAAAAAAAAATCGAAAAAAAATTTCGAAAAAAAAATTTCCAAAAAAAAATTAAAAAAAAAAAATTTCAAAAAAAAAATTTTTTAAAAAAATTTAAAAAAAATTTTTTTAAAAAAATTTAAAAAAAATTTCAAAAAAAAAATTAAAAAAAGAAAATTTTTTAAAAAAAATTTAAAAAAAATTTCAAAAAAATATTTCCAAAAAAAAAATAAAAAAAAAAATTTCAAAAAAATTTCAAAAAAAAAATTTTCAAAAAAAATTAATAAAAAATTTCGAAAAAAAAATTTTAAAAAAAAATTTCCAAAAAAAAAATTAAAAAAAAAAATTTCAAAAAAATTTCAAAAAAAAATTTCCAACAAAAAAAATTAAAAAAAAAAATTTCTAAAAAATTTCAAAAAAAAAATTTTCAAAAAAAATTAAAAAAAAAATAAAAAAAAAATTTCGAAAAAAAAATTTAAAAAAAAAATTTTCAAAAAAAATTTCAAAAAAAAAATTTCCAAAAAAAAAAAATTTTTGAAAAAAATTTTTAAAAAAATTTAAAAAAAAATTCTCAAAAAAAGTTTTCGAAAAAAAAAATTAAAAAAAAAAAATTTTCAAAAAAAAATTTCAAAAAAAAAATTTTCAAAAAAAATAAAAAAAAAATTTAAAAAAAATCGAAAAAAAATTTCGAAAAAAAATTGAAAAAAAAAAAATTTCAAAAAAAAATTTCAAAAAAAAAATTCCAAAAAAAAAATAAAAAAAAAAAAATTTCAAAAAAAAAATTTTGAAAAAAAATTTTTAAAAAATTTCAAAAAAAAAATAAAAAAAAAATTTCGAAAAAAAAAATTAAAAAAAAAATTTCAAAAAAATTTCAAAAAAAAATTTCCAACAAAAAAAATTAAAAAAAAAATTTCTAAAAAATTTCAAAAAAAAAATTTTCAAAAAAAATTAATAAAAAATTTCGAAAAAAAAAATTTAAAAAAAAATTTCCAAAAAAAAAATTAAAAAAAAAAATTTCAAAAAAATTTCAAAAAAAAATTTCCAACAAAAAAAATTAAAAAAAAAAATTTCTAAAAAATTTCAAAAAAAAAATTTTCAAAAAAAATTAAAAAAAAAATAAAAAAAAAATTTCGAAAAAAAAATTTAAAAAAAAAATTTTCAAAAAAAATTTCAAAAAAAAAATTTCCAAAAAAAAAAAATTTTTGAAAAAAATTTTTAAAAAAATTTAAAAAAAAATTTAAAAAAAATCGAAAAAAAATTTCGAAAAAAAATTGAAAAAAAAAAAATTTCAAAAAAAAATTTCAAAAAAAAAAATTCCAAAAAAAAAATAAAAAAAAAAAAATTTCAAAAAAAAAATTTTGAAAAAAAATTTTTAAAAAATTTCAAAAAAAAAATAAAAAAAAAATTTCGAAAAAAAAAATTAAAAAAAAAATTTCAAAAAAATTTCAAAAAAAAATTTCCAACAAAAAAAATTTAAAAAAAAATTTCTAAAAAATTTCAAAAAAAAAATTTTCAAAAAAAATTAAAAAAAAATAAAAAAAAAATTTCGAAAAAAAAATTGAAAAAAAAAATTTTCAAAAAAAATTTCAAAAAAAAAATTTCCAAAAAAAAAAAATTTTTGAAAAAAATCTTTAAAAAAATTTAAAAAAAAATTCTCAAAAAAAGTTTTCGAAAAAAAAAATTGAAAAAAAAAAATTTTCAAAAAAAAATTTCAAAAAAAAAATTTTCAAAAAAAATAAAAAAAAAATTGAAAAAAAAATCGAAAAAAATTTCGAAAAAAAATTGAAAAAAAAAAATTTCAAAAAAAAATTACAAAAAAAAAAATTCCAAAAAAAAAAATAAAAAAAAAAAAATTTCAAAAAAAAAATTTTGAAAAAAAATTTTTAAAAAATTTCAAAAAAAAATTTAAAAAAAAATTTCGAAAAAAAAAATTAAAAAAAAAAATTTCAAAAAAAAAATAAAAAAAAAATTTTTCAAAGAAAAATTTCAAAAAAAAAATTTTCAAAAAAAACTAAAAAAAAATCGAAAAAATTTTCGAAAAAAAATTTAAAAAAAAAATTCTCAACAAAAATTTTCGAAAAAAAAAATAAAAAAAAAAATTTTCAAAAAAAAATTTAATCTTGAAAAAAAATTTAAAAAAAATTTTAAAAAAAATTCGAAAAAAAATTTAAAAAAAATTTCAAAAAAAAAATTAAAAAAAAAAATTTCGAAAAAAAAAATTTAAAAAAAAATTTAAAAAAAAAAAAAAAAAAATTTCCAAAAAAAATTTTATAAAAAATTTCGAAAAAAAAAAATTGCAAAAAAAAATTTAAAAAAAAAAATCGGAAAAATTTTCCAAAAAAAAAATTAAAAAAAAAAATTCAAAAAAAAAATTTAAAAAAAAATTTACAAAAAAATTTCAAAAAAAAAATTTAAGAAAAAATCGAAAAAAAATTTCGAAAAAAAAATTGAAAAAAAAATTTCCAAAAAAAAATTAAAAAAAAAAATTTCAAAAAAAAAATTTTTTAAAAAAAATTTAAAAAAAATTTCAAAAAAAAAATTAAAAAAAAATTTCGAAAAAAAAAATTAAAAAAAAAATTTCCAAAAAAAAAATTAAAAAAAAAAAATTTCAAAAAAATTTCAAAAAAAAAATTTCCAAAAAAAAAATAAAAAAAAAAAATTTCAAAAAAATTTTCAAAAAAAATTAAAAAAAAATAAAAAAAAAAATTCGAAAAAAAAAATAAAAAAAAAATTAAAGAAAAAATCGAAAAAAAAATTCGAAAAAAAAAATTTCAAAAAAAAAATTTTTAAAAAAAAAATTTTTAAAAAAAAATTTAAAAAAAATTTCAAAAAAAAAATAAAAAAAAAATATTTCGAAAAAAAAAATTAAAAAAAAAAAATTTCAAAAAAATTTCAAAAAAAAATTTCCAAAAAAAAAAAAAAAAAAATTTCAAAAAAATTCGAAAAAAAATTTCGAAAAAAAAATTGAAAATTTCGAAGAAAAAAAAAAAAAAAAAAATTCGAAAAAAAAAATTTCAAAAAAAAATTTTTAAAAAAAAATTTTTAAAAAAAAATTTTAAAAAAATTTCAAAAAAAAAATAAAAAAAAAATATTTCGAAAAAAAAAATTAAAAAAAAATAAAAAAAAAAAAATTTCAAAAAAATTTCAAAAAAAAATTTCCAAAAAAAAAATAAAAAAAAAAAAATTTCAAAAAAATTCGAAAAAAAATTTCGAAAAAAAAATTGAAAATTTCGAAAAAAAAAAAAAAAAAAAATTCGAAAACAAATTTCAAAAAAAAAAAATTCCAAAAAAAAAAATTTTTTTCAAAAATTTTTAAAAAAATTTTAAAAAAAAATCTCAAAAAAAGTTTTCGAAAAAAAAAATAAAAAAAAAAAAATTTTCAAAAAAAAATTTCAAAAAAAATGAAAAAAAATTAAAAAAAAAATTTCAAAAAAAAAATTTCCAAAAAAAAATTAAAAAAAAAAAGTTTCAAAAAAATTTCAAAAAAAAAATTAAAAAAAAAAAATTTCAAAAAAATTTCAAAAAAAAAATTAAAAAAAAAATTTCGAAAAAAAAAATTTCGAAAAAAAAAATAAAAAAAAAAATTTCCAAAAAAAAAAAAAAATTTCAAAAAAATTCGAAAAAAAATTTCGAAAAAAAAATTGAAAATTTCGAAGAAAAAAAAAAAAAAAAAAAAAATTCGAAAAAAAAAATTTCAAAAAAAAATTTTTAAAAAAAAATTTTAAAAAAAAAATTTTAAAAAAATTTCAAAAAAAAAATAAAAAAAAAATATTTCAAAAAAATTTCAAAAAAAAAATTTCCAAAAAAAAAATAAAAAAAAAAAATTTCAAAAAAATTTTCAAAAAAAATTAAAAAAAAATAAAAAAAAAAATTCGAAAAAAAAAATAAAAAAAAAATTAAAAAAAAAATCGAAAAAAAAATTCGAAAAAAAAAATTTCAAAAAAAAAATTTTTAAAAAAAAAATTTTTAAAAAAAAATTTAAAAAAAATTTCAAAAAAAAAATAAAAAAAAAATATTTCGAAAAAAAAAATTAAAAAAAAAAAATTTCAAAAAAATTTCAAAAAAAAATTTCCAAAAAAAAAAAAAAAAAAAAATTCGAAAAAAAAAATTTCAAAAAAAATTTTTAAAAAAAAATGTTTAAAAAAAAATTTTAAAAAAATTTCAAAAAAAAAATAAAAAAAAAATATTTCGAAAAAAAAAAATAAAAAAAAATAAAAAAAAAAAATTTCAAAAAAATTTCAAAAAAAAATTTCCAAAAAAAAAATAAAAAAAAAAAAATTTCAAAAAAATTCGAAAAAAAATTTCGAAAAAAAAATTGAAAATTTCGAAAAAAAAAAAAAAAAAAAAAATTCGAAAACAAATTTCAAAAAAAAAAAATTCCAAAAAAAAAAATTTTTTTCAAAAATTTTTAAAAAAATTTAAAAAAAAAATCTCAAAAAAAATTTTCGAAAAAAAAAATAAAAAAAAAAAAATTTTCAAAAAAAAATTTCAAAAAAAATGAAAAAAAATTTCAAAAAAAATTTCAAAAAAAAAATTTCCAAAAAAAAATTTAAAAAAAAAAGTTTCAAAAAAATTTCAAAAAAAAAATTAAAAAAAAAAAATTTCAAAAAAATTTCAAAAAAAAAATTAAAAAAAAAATTTCGAAAAAAAAAATTTCAAAAAAAAAATTTTTAAAAAAAAATTTAGAAAAAATTTCAAAAAAAAATTTCGAAAAAAAAAATTAAAAAAAAAATTCCAAAAAAAAAATTAAAAAAAAAAATTTCAAAAAAAAATTTTCCAACAAAAAAAGTTAAAAAAAAAAAATTTCTAAAAAATTTCAAAAAAAAAATTTTCAAAAAAAATTTAAAAAAAATAAAAAAAAAAAAATTCGAAAAAAAAAATTTTAAAAAAAATTCGAAAAAAAATTTCGAAAAAAAAATTAAAAAAAAAAAATATTTCAAAAAAAAATTTCAAAAAAAAAATTCCAAAAAAAAAAAAAAAAATTTAAAAAAAAAAATTTTCAAAAAAAATTTTAAAAAAAAAATTTTCAAAAAAAATTTTAAAAAATTTTCAAAAAAAAATTCGAAAAAAAAAATAAAAAAAAAAATTTCAAAAAAAAATTTCAAAAAAAAAATTTCAAAAAAAAAAATAAAAAAAAAAAATTTCAAAAAAAATTTCAAAAAAATTTCAAAAAAAAAATTAAAAAAAAAAATTTCGAAAAAAAAAATTTAAAAAAAAAAATTTCAAAAAAAAATTTAATTTCCAAAAAAAAAAATTTTTGAAAAAAATTTTTAAAAAAATTAAAAAAAAAATCTCAAAAAAAGTTTTCGAAAAAAAAAATAAAAAAAAAAAAATTTCAAAAAAAAAATTTTTAAAAAAAAATTTCAAAAAAAAAATAAAAAAAAAATATTTCGAAAAAAAAATTTAAAAAAAATAAAAAAAAAAAAATTTCAAAAAAATTTCAAAAAAAAATTTCCAAAAAAAAAATAAAAAAAAAAAATTTCAAAAAAAAATTTAATCTTGAAAAAAAATTTAAAAAAAATTTAAAAAAAAATTCGAAAAAAAATTTAAAAAAAATTTCAAAAAAAAAATTTAAAAAAAAATTTCAAAAAAAAAAATTAAAAAAAAAATTTAAAAAAAAAAAAAAAAAAAAAATTTCCAAAAAAAATTTTATAAAAAATTTCGAAAAAAAAAAATTCAAAAAAAAATTTTAAAAAAAAAATCGGAAAAATTTTCCAAAAAAAAAATTAAAAAAAAAAATTCGAAAAAAAAAATTTTAAAAAAAATTTTCAAAAAAATTTCGAAAAAAAAATTGAAAAAAAAAAATATTTCAAAAAAAAATTTCAAAAAAAAAATTCCAAAAAAAAAAAAAAAAAAATTTCAAAAAAAAAATTTTCAAAAAAAATTTTAAAAAAATTTCAAAAATAATTTTCAAAAAAAATTTCGAAAAAAAAAATAAAAAAAAAAAAATTTCAAAAAAAAATTTCAAAAAAAAAATTTCCAAAAAAAAAATAAAAAAAAAAATTTCAAAAAAAATTTTAAAAAAATTTCAAAAAAAAAATTAAAAAAAAAAATTTCGAAAAAAAAAATTTAAAAAAAAAAAATTTCAAAAAAAAATTTCAAAAAAAAAAATTTAAAAAAAAAAGTTTCAAAAAAATTTCAAAAAATAAATTTAAAAAAAAAAATTTCAAAAAAATTTCAAAAAAAAAATTTTTAAAAGAAAATTTTTTAAAAAAAATTTAAAAAAAATTTCAAAAAAATATTTCCAAAAAAAAAATAAAAAAAAAAATTTCAAAAAAATTTCAAAAAAAAAATTTTCAAAAAAAATTAATAAAAAATTTCGAAAAAAAAAATTTAAAAAAAAATTTCCAAAAAAAAAATAAAAAAAAAAAATTTCAAAAAAATTTCAAAAAAAAATTTCCAACAAAAAAAATTTAAAAAAAAAATTTCTAAAAAATTTCAAAAAAAAAATTTTCAAAAAAAATTAAAAAAAAAATAAAAAAAAAATTTCGAAAAAAAAATTGAAAAAAAAAATTTTCAAAAAAAATTTCAAAAAAAAAATTTCCAAAAAAAAAAAATTTTTGAAAAAAATTTTTAAAAAAATTTAAAAAAAAATTCTCAAAAAAAGTTTTCGAAAAAAAAAATTAAAAAAAAAAAATTTTCAAAAAAAAATTTCAAAAAAAAAATTTTCAAAAAAAATAAAAAAAAAATTTAAAAAAAATCGAAAAAAAATTTCGAAAAAAAATTGAAAAAAAAAAAATTTCAAAAAAAAATTTCAAAAAAAAAATTCCAAAAAAAAAATAAAAAAAAAAAAATTTCAAAAAAAAAATTTTGAAAAAAAATTTTTAAAAAATTTCAAAAAAAAAAAAAAAAAAAAATTTCGAAAAAAAAAATTTAAAAAAAAATTTCAAAAAAATTTCAAAAAAAAATTTCCAACAAAAAAAATTTAAAAAAAAAATTTCTAAAAAATTTCAAAAAAAAAATTTTCAAAAAAAATTAAAAAAAAATAAAAAAAAAATTTCGAAAAAAAAATTGAAAAAAAAAATTTTCAAAAAAAATTTCAAAAAAAAAATTTCCAAAAAAAAAAAATTTTTGAAAAAAATTTTTAAAAAAATTTAAAAAAAAATTCTCAAAAAAAGTTTTCGAAAAAAAAAATTAAAAAAAAAAAATTTTCAAAAAAAAATTTCAAAAAAAAAATTTTCAAAAAAAAATTTCAAAAAAAAAATTTTCAAAAAAAATAAAAAAAAAATTAAAAAAAAAATCGAAAAAAAATTTCGAAAAAAAATTAAAAAAAAAATTTCAAAAAAAAATTTCAAAAAAAAAAATTCCAAAAAAAAAAATAAAAAAAAAAAAATTTCAAAAAAAAAATTTTGAAAAAAAATTTTTAAAAAATTTCAAAAAAAAATTTAAAAAAAAATTTCGAAAAAAAAAATTAAAAAAAAAAATTTCAAAAAAAAAATTAAAAAAAAATTTTTCAAAGAAAAATTTCAAAAAAAAAAATTTCAAAAAAAACTAAAAAAAAATCGAAAAAATTTTCGAAAAAAAATTTAAAAAAAAAATTCTCAACAAAAATTTTCGAAAAAAAAAATAAAAAAAAAAATTTTCAAAAAAAAATTTAATCTTGAAAAAAAATTTAAAAAAAATTTAAAAAAAAATTCGAAAAAAAATTTTAAAAAAATTTCAAAAAAAAAATTAAAAAAAAAATTTAAAAAAAAAAAAAAAAAAAAAAAAATTTCCAAAAAAAATTTTATAAAAAATTTCGAAAAAAAAAAATTGCAAAAAAAAATTTAAAAAAAAAATCGGAAAAATTTTCCAAAAAAAAAATTAAAAAAAAAAATTCAAAAAAAAAAATTTTAAAAAAAATTTTCAAAAAAATTTCAAAAAAAAAATTTAAAAAAAAATCGAAAAAAAATTTCGAAAAAAAAATTGAAAAAAAAATTTCCAAAAAAAAATTTAAAAAAAAAAATTTCAAAAAAAAAATTTTTTTAAAAAAATTTAAAAAAAATTTCAAAAAAAAAATTAAAAAAAAATGTCGAAAAAAAAAATAAAAAAAAAAATTTCCAAAAAAAAAATAAAAAAAAAAAAAATTCAAAAAAATTTCAAAAAAAAAATTTCCAAAAAAAAAATAAAAAAAAAAATTTCAAAAAAATTTTCAAAAAAAATTAAAAAAAAATAAAAAAAAAAAATTCGAAAAAAAAAATAAAAAAAAAATTAAAGAAAAAATTGAAAAAAAAATTCGAAAAAATAAATTTCAAAAAAAAAATTTTTAAAAAAAAAATTTTTAAAAAAAAATTTAAAAAAAATTTCAAAAAAAAAATAAAAAAAAAATATTTCGAAAAAAAAAATTAAAAAAAAAAAATTTCAAAAAAATTTCAAAAAAAAATTTCCAAAAAAAAAAAAAAAAAAAATTTCAAAAAAATTCGAAAAAAAATTTCGAAAAAAAAATTGAAAATTTCGAAGAAAAAAAAAAAAAAAAAAAAATTCGAAAAAAAAAATTTCAAAAAAAAATTTTTAAAAAAAAATTTTTAAAAAAAAATTTTAAAAAAATTTCAAAAAAAAAATAAAAAAAAAATATTTCAAAAAAATTTCAAAAAAAAAATTTCCAAAAAAAAAATAAAAAAAAAAAATTTCAAAAAAATTTTCAAAAAAAATTAAAAAAAAATAAAAAAAAAAAATTCGAAAAAAAAAATAAAAAAAAAATTTAAAAAAAAATCGAAAAAAAAATTCGAAAAAAAAAATTTCAAAAAAAAAATTTTTAAAAAAAAAATTTTTAAAAAAAAATTTAAAAAAAATTTCAAAAAAAAAATAAAAAAAAAATATTTCGAAAAAAAAAATTAAAAAAAAAAAATTTCAAAAAAATTTCAAAAAAAAATTTCCAAAAAAAAAAAAAATTTCAAAAAAATTCGAAAAAAAATTTCGAAAAAAAAATTGAAAATTTCGAAGAAAAAAAAAATTTCAAAAAAAAATTTTTAAAAAAAAATTTTTAAAAAAAAATTTTAAAAAAATTTCAAAA
Source organism: Chrysolina oricalcia (assembly GCA_944452925.2). Taxonomy (NCBI): domain Eukaryota; kingdom Metazoa; phylum Arthropoda; class Insecta; order Coleoptera; family Chrysomelidae; genus Chrysolina; species Chrysolina oricalcia. Next base: position 41,704,311 of record OX101811.2, read on the forward strand.
AAAAAATAAAAAAAAAATATTTCGAAAAAAAAATTAAAAAAAAATAAAAAAAAAAAAATTTCAAAAAAATTTCAAAAAAAAATTTCCAAAAAAAAAATAAAAAAAAAAAAATTTCAAAAAAATTCGAAAAAAAATTTCGAAAAAAAAATTGAAAATTTCGAAAAAAAAAAAAAAAAAAAATTCGAAAACAAATTTCAAAAAAAAAAAATTCCAAAAAAAAAAATTTTTTTCAAAAATTTTTAAAAAAATTTAAAAAAAAAATCTCAAAAAAAGTTTTCGAAAAAAAAAATAAAAAAAAAAAAATTTTCAAAAAAAAATTTCAAAAAAAATGAAAAAAAATTTCAAAAAAAATTTCAAAAAAAAAATTTCCAAAAAAAAATTTAAAAAAAAAAGTTTCAAAAAAATTTCAAAAAAAAAATTTAAAAAAAAAAATTTCAAAAAAATTTCAAAAAAAAAATTAAAAAAAAAATTTCGAAAAAAAAAATTTCAAAAAAAAAATTTTTAAAAAAAAATTTAGAAAAAATTTCAAAAAAAAATTTCGAAAAAAAAAATTAAAAAAAAAAATTCCAAAAAAAAAATTAAAAAAAAAAATTTCAAAAAAAAATTTTCCAACAAAAAAAGTTAAAAAAAAAAAAATTCTAAAAAATTTCAAAAAAAAAATTTTCAAAAAAAATTTAAAAAAAATAAAAAAAAAAAAAATTCGAAAAAAAAAATTTTAAAAAAAATTCGAAAAAAAATTTCGAAAAAAAAATTAAAAAAAAAAAATATTTCAAAAAAAAATTTCAAAAAAAAAATTCCAAAAAAAAAAAAAAAAATTTAAAAAAAAAAATTTTCAAAAAAAATTTTAAAAAATTTTCAAAAAAAAATTCGAAAAATAAAATAAAAAAAAAAATTTCAAAAAAAAATTTCAAAAAAAAAATTTCAAAAAAAAAAATAAAAAAAAAAAATTTCAAAAAAAATTTCAAAAAAATTTCAAAAAAAAAATTTAAAAAAAAAATTTCGAAAAAAAAAATTAAAAAAAAAAAAATTTCAAAAAAAAATTTAATTTCCAAAAAAAAAAATTTTTGAAAAAAATTTTTAAAAAAATTTAAAAAAAAATCTCAAAAAAAGTTTTCGAAAAAAAAAATAAAAAAAAAAAAATTTCAAAAAAAAAATTTTTAAAAAAAAATTTCAAAAAAAAAATAAAAAAAAATATTTCGAAAAAAAAAATTAAAAAAAAATAAAAAAAAAAAAATTTCAAAAAAATTTCAAAAAAAAATTTCCAAAAAAAAAATAAAAAAAAAATTTTCAAAAAAAAATTTAATCTTGAAAAAAAATTTAAAAAAAATTTTAAAAAAAATTCGAAAAAAAATTTAAAAAAAATTTCAAAAAAAAAATTTAAAAAAAAATTTCAAAAAAAAAAATTAAAAAAAAAATTAAAAAAAAAAAAAAAAAAAAAAAAATTTCCAAAAAAAATTTTATAAAAAATTTCGAAAAAAAAAATTTCAAAAAAAAATTTAAAAAAAAAAATCATAAAAATTTTCCAAAAAAAAAATTAAAAAAAAAAATTCGAAAAAAAAAATTCAAAAAAAAATTTTCAAAAAAATTTCAAAAAAAAAATTTAAAAAAAAATCGAAAAAAAATTTCGAAAAAAAAATTGAAAAAAAAATTTCCAAAAAAAAATTAAAAAAAAAAAATTTCAAAAAAAAAATTTTTTTTAAAAAATTTAAAAAAAATTTTTTTAAAAAAATTTAAAAAAAATTTCAAAAAAAAAATTAAAAAAAAATTTCGAAAAAAAAAATTAAAAAAAAAATTTCCAAAAAAAAAATAAAAAAAAAAAAATTTCAAAAAAATTTCAAAAAAAAAATTTCCAAAAAAAAAATAAAAAAAAAAAATAAAAAAAAATTTTCAAAAAAAATAAAAAAAAAATAAAAAAAAAAATTCGAAAAAAAAAATAAAAAAAAAATTTAAAAAAAAAAAATTTTCAAAAAAAAATAAAAAAAAAATTAAAAAAAAAATTCGAAAAAAAATTTCGAAAAAAAAATTGAAAAAAAAAAAATTTTAAAAAAAATTTCGAAAAAAATTTCAAAAAAATAATTTAAAAAAAAATCGAAAAAAAATTTCAAAAAAATTTCAAAAAAAAAATTTTCAAAAAAAATAAAAAAAAAAAATTTCGAAAAAAAAAATAAAAAAAAAATTGAAAAAAAAAAAATTTTCAAAAAAAAATTTAAAAAAAATTTCCAAAACAAAAAATTTCAAAAAAAAATTAAAAAAAAAACATCGAAAAAATTTTCGAAAAAAAAAATTTAAAAAAAAATTCTCAACAAAAATTTTCGAAATAAAAAATAAAAAAAAAGTTAAAAAAAAAAAATTTCTAAAAAATTTCAAAAAAAAAATTTTCAAAAAAAATTTAAAAAAAATAAAAAAAAAAAAATTTCGAAAAAAAAAATTTTAAAAAAAATTCGAAAAAAAATTTCGAAAAAAAAATTAAAAAAAAAAAATATTTCAAAAAAAAATTTCAAAAAAAAAATTCCAAAAAAAAAAAAAAAATTTTAAAAAAAAAATTTTCAAAAAAAATTTTAAAAAATTTTCAAAAAAAATTTCGAAAAAAAAAATAAAAAAAAAAAATTTCAAAAAAAAATTTCAAAAAAAAAATTTCAAAAAAAAAAATTAAAAAAAAAAATTTCAAAAAAAATTTCAAAAAAATTTCAAAAAAAAAATTAAAAAAAAAATTTCGAAAAAAAAAATTTAAAAAAAAAAAATTTCAAAAAAAAATTTAATTTCCAAAAAAAAAAATTTTTGAAAAAAATTTTTGAAAAAAATTTTTAAAAAAATTAAAAAAAAAATCTCAAAAAAAGTTTTCGGAAAAAAAAATAAAAAAAAAAAAATTTCAAAAAAAAAATTTTTAAAAAAAAATTTCAAAAAAAAAATAAAAAAAAAATATTTCGAAAAAAAAAATTAAAAAAAAATAAAAAAAAAAAATTTCAAAAAAATTTCAAAAAAAAATTTCCAAAAAAAAAATAAAAAAAAAAATTTCAAAAAAATTTCAAAAAAAAAATTTTCAAAAAAAATTAATAAAAAATTTCGAAAAAAAAAATTTTAAAAAAAAATTCCAAAAAAAAAATTAAAAAAAAAAATTTCAAAAAAATTTCAAAAAAAAATTTCCAACAAAAAAAATTAAAAAAAAAAATTTCTAAAAAATTTCAAAAAAAAAATTTTCAAAAAAAATTAAAAAAAAATAAAAAAAAAATTTCGAAAAAAAAATTGAAAAAAAAAATTTTCAAAAAAAATTTCAAAAAAAAAATTTCCAAAAAAAAAAAATTTTTGAAAAAAATTTTTAAAAAAATTTAAAAAAAAATTCTCAAAAAAAGTTTTCGAAAAAAAAAATTAAAAAAAAAATATTCAAAAAAAAATTTCAAAAAAAAAATTTTCAAAAAAAATAAAAAAAAAATTTAAAAAAAATCGAAAAAAAATTTCGAAAAAAAATTGAAAAAAAAAAATTTCAAAAAAAAAATTCAAAAAAAAAAATTCCAAAAAAAAAATAAAAAAAAAAAATTTCAAAAAACAAATTTTGAAAAAAAATTTTTAAAAAATTTCAAAAAAAAATTTAAAAAAAAATTTCGAAAAAAAAAATTAAAAAAAAAAATTTCAAAAAAAAAATAAAAAAAAAAAATTTTCAAAGAAAAATTTCAAAAAAAAAATTTTCAAAAAAAACTAAAAAAAAAATCGAAAAAATTTTCGAAAAAAAATTTTAAAAAAAAATTCTCAACAAAAATTTTCGAAAAAAAAAATAAAAAAAAAAATTTTCAAAAAAAAATTTAATCTTGAAAAAAAATTTAAAAAAAATTTAAAAAAAAATTCGAAAAAAAAATTAAAAAAAATTTCAAAAAAAAAATTAAAAAAAAAAATTTCGAAAAAAAAAATTAAAAAAAAAATTAAAAAAAAAAAAAAAAAAATTCCAAAAAAAATTTTATAAAAAATTTCGAAAAAAAAAAATTTCAAAAAAAAATTTAAAAAAAAAAATCGGAAAAATTTTCCAAAAAAAAAATTAAAAAAAAAAAATTCGAAAAAAAAAATTTAAAAAAAAATTTTCAAAAAAATTTCAAAAAAAAAATTTAAAAAAAAATCGAAAAAAAATTTCGAAAAAAAAATTTCCAAAAAAAAATTAAAAAAAAAAAATTTCAAAAAAAAAAATTTTTTTAAAAAATTTAAAAAAAATTTTTTTAAAAAAATTTTAAAAAAATTTCAAAAAAAAAATTAAAAAAAAAGTTCGAAAAAAAAAATTAAAAAAAAAATTTCCAAAAAAAAAATAAAAAAAAAAAATTTCAAAAAAATTTCAAAAAAAAAATTTCCAAAAAAAAAATAAAAAAAAAAAAAATTCAAAAAAATTTTCAAAAAAAATTAAAAAAAAATAAAAAAAAAAAATTCGAAAAAAAAAATAAAAAAAAAATTTAAAAAAAATCGAAAAAAAATTTCGAAAAAAAAAATTTTAAAAAAAAAATTTTAAAAAAATTTAAAAAAAAAATTTCGAAAAAAAAAATTTAAAAAAAAATTTCCGAAAAAAAAATAAAAAAAAAATTTTCAAAAAAAAATTTCAAAAAAAAAAATTTTCAAAAAAAAATAAAAAAAAAATTTAAAAAAAAATTCGAAAAAAAATTTCGAAAAAAAAATTGAAAAAAAAAAAATTTTAAAAAAAATTTCGAAAAAAATTTCAAAAAAATAATTTAAAAAAAAATCGAAAAAAAAATTCAAAAAAATTTCAAAAAAAAAAATTTCAAAAAAAATAAAAAAAAAAAATTTCGAAAAAAAAAAATAAAAAAAAAATTGAAAAAAAAAAAATTTTCAAAAAAAAATTTAAAAAAAAATTCCAAAACAAAAAATTTAAAAAAAAATTCCAAAACAAAAAATTTCAAAAAAAAATTAAAAAAAAAACATCGAAAAAATTTTCGAAAAAAATAATTTAAAAAAAAATCGAAAAAAAATTTCGAAAAAATTTCAAAAAAAAAATTTTCAAAAAAAATAAAAAAAAAAATTTCGAAAAAAAAAATTAAAAAAAAAATTTCAAAAAAAAAATTTCCAACAAAAAAATTAAAAAAAAAAAAATTCTAAAAAATTTCAAAAAAAAAATTTTCAAAAAAAATTTAAAAAAAATAAAAAAAAAAAAATTTCGAAAAAAAAAACTAAAAAAAATTCGAAAAAAAATTTCGAAAAAAAAATTTTAAAAAAAAAATATTTCAAAAAAAAATTTCAAAAAAAAAATTCCAAAAAAAAAAAAAAAAAAAATTTCAAAAAAAAAATTTTCAAAAAAAATTTTAAAAAAATTTAAAAAAAAATTTTCAAAAAAAATTTCGAAAAAAAAAAAAAAAAAAAAAATTTCAAAAAAAAATTTCAAAAAAAAAATTTCCAAAAAAAAAATTTTCAAAAAAAAATAAAAAAAAAATTAAAAAAAAATTCGAAAAAAAATTTCGAAAAAAAAATTGGAAAAAAAAAATTTTAAAAAAAATTTCGAAAAAAATTTCAAAAAAATAATTTAAAAAAAAATCGAAAAAAAATTTCAAAAAAATTTCAAAAAAAAAATTTTCAAAAAAAATAAAAAAAAAAAATTTCGAAAAAAAAAATAAAAAAAAAATTGAAAAAAAAAAAAATTTTCAAAAAAAAATTTAAAAAAAATTTCCAAAACAAAAAATTTCAAAAAAAAATTTAAAAAAAAACATCGAAAAAATTTTCGAAAAAAAAAATTTAAAAAAAAATTCTCAACAAAAATTTTCGAAATAAAAAATAAAAAAAAAATTTTCAAAAAAATTTTCGAAAAAAAAAATTTCAAAAAAAAATTCGAAAAAAAAATTTAAAAAAAATTTCCAAAAAAAAATTAAAAAAAAAAAATTTCCAAAAAAAAAATAAAAAAAAAAAAATTTCAAAAAAAAAATTTTCAAAAAAAATTTTAAAAAAATTTCAAAAAAAAAATTAAAAAAAAAATTTAAAAAAAAAATTTTCAAAAAAAAAATTTAAAAAAAAAAATTCAAAAAAAAATTTCAAAAAAAAAATTAAAAAAAAAAAGTTTCAAAAAAATTTCAAAAAATAAATTTAAAAAAAAAAATTTCAAAAAAATTTCAAAAAAAAATTTTTAAAAAAAAATTTTTTAAAAAAAATTTAAAAAAAATTTCAAAAAAAAAATAAAAAAAAAATATTTCGAAAAAAAAAATTTAAAAAAAATAAAAAAAAAAATTTCAAAAAAATTTCAAAAAAAAATTTCCAAAAAAAAAATAAAAAAAAAAAAATTTCAAAAAAATTCGAAAAAAAATTTCGAAAAAAAAATTGAAAATTTCGAAAAAAAAAAAAAAAAAAAAAATTCGAAAACAAATTTCAAAAAAAAAAAAATTCCAAAAAAAAAATTTTTTTTCAAAAATTTTTAAAAAAATTTAAAAAAAAAATCTCAAAAAAAGTTTTCGAAAAAAAAAATAAAAAAAAAAAAATTTTCAAAAAAAAATTTCAAAAAAAATGAAAAAAAATTAAAAAAAAAATTTCAAAAAAAAAATTCCAAAAAAAAAATTAAAAAAAAAAATTTCAAAAAAATTTCAAAAAAAAATTAAAAAAAAAATTAAAAAAAAAATTTCGAAAAAAAAATTTTTAAAAAAAAATTTAGAAAAAATTTCAAAAAAAAATTTCGAAAAAAAAAATTAAAAAAAAAATTTCCAAAAAAAAAATTAAAAAAAAAATTTCAAAAAAAAAATTTCCAACAAAAAAATTAAAAAAAAAAATTTCTAAAAAATTTCAAAAAAAAAATTTTCAAAAAAAATTTAAAAAAAATAAAAAAAAAAAAATTTCGAAAAAAAAAATTTTAAAAAAAATTCGAAAAAAAATTTCGAAAAAAAAATTAAAAAAAAAAAATATTTCAAAAAAAAATTTCAAAAAAAAAATTCCAAAAAAAAAAAAAAAAAAATTTCAAAAAAAAAATTTTCAAAAAAAATTTTAAAAAAATTTCAAAAAAAATTTTCAAAAAAAATTTCGAAAAAAAAAAAAAAAAAAAAAAAATTTCAAAAAAAAATTTCAAAAAAAAAATTTCCAAAAAAAAAATAAAAAAAAAAAATTTCAAAAAAAATTTCAAAAAAATTTCAAAAAAAAAATTAAAAAAAAAAATTTCGAAAAAAAAAATTTAAAAAAAAAAAATTTCAAAAAAAAATTTAATTTCCAAAAAAAAAATTTTTGAAAAAAATTTTTAAAAAAATTTAAAAAAAAATCTCAAAAAAAGTTTTCGAAAAAAAAAAAAAAAAAAAAAAAATTTTCAAAAAAAAATTTCAAAAAAAATAAAAAAAAATTAAAAAAAAAAATCGAAAAAAAATTTCGAAAAAAAAATTGAAAAAAAAAAATATTTCAAAAAAAAATTTCAAAAAAAAAATTCCAAAAAAAAAAAAAAAAAAAAATTCAAAAAAAAAATTTTCAAAAAAAATTTTAAAAAAATTTCAAAAAAAATTTTCAAAAAAAATTTCGAAAAAAAAATAAAAAAAAAAAAATTTCAAAAAAAAAATTTCAAAAAAAAAATTTCCAAAAAAAAAATAAAAAAAAAAAATTTAAAAAAAAATTTTAAAAAAATTTCAAAAAAAAAATTAAAAAAAAAAATTTCGAAAAAAAAAATTAAAAAAAAAAAAATTTCAAAAAAAAATTTCAAAAAAAAAAATTAAAAAAAAAAAGTTTCAAAAAAATTTCAAAAAATAAATTAAAAAAAAAAAATTTTAAAAAAATTTCAAAAAAAAAATTTTTAAAAGAAAATTTTTTTAAAAAAATTTAAAAAAAAATTCAAAAAAATATTTCCAAAAAAAAAATAAAAAAAAAAATTTCAAAAAAATTTCAAAAAAAAAATTTTCAAAAAAAATTAATAAAAAATTTCGAAAAAAAAAATTTAAAAAAAAATTTCCAAAAAAAAAATTAAAAAAAAAAATTTCAAAAAAATTTCAAAAAAAAATTTCCAACAAAAAAAATTTAAAAAAAAATTTCTAAAAAATTGAAAAAAAAAAATTTTCAAAAAAAATTTAAAAAAAAATAAAAAAAAAATTTCGAAAAAAAAATTGAAAAAAAAAATTTTCAAAAAAAATTTCAAAAAAAAAATTTCCAAAAAAAAAAAATTTTTGAAAAAAATTTTTAAAAAAATTTAAAAAAAAATTCTCAAAAAAAGATTTCGAAAAAAAAAATTAAAAAAAAAATTTTCAAAAAAAAATTTCAAAAAAAAAATTTTCAAAAAAATAAAAAAAAAATTTAAAAAAAATCGAAAAAAAATTTCGAAAAAAAATTGAAAAAAAAAAATTTCAAAAAAAAATTTCAAAAAAAAAATTCCAAAAAAAAAATAAAAAAAAAAAAATTTCAAAAAAAAAATTTTGAAAAAAAATTTTTAAAAAATTTCAAAAAAAAAATAAAAAAAAAATTTCGAAAAAAAAAATTAAAAAAAAAATTTCAAAAAAATTTCAAAAAAAAATTTCCAACAAAAAAAATTAAAAAAAAAAATTTCTAAAAAATTTCAAAAAAAAAATTTTCAAAAAAAATTAAAAAAAAATAAAAAAAAAATTTCGAAAAAAAAATTGAAAAAAAAAATTTTCAAAAAAAATTTCAAAAAAAAAATTTCCAAAAAAAAAAAATTTTTGAAAAAAATTTTTAAAAAAATTTAAAAAAAAAATCTCAAAAAAAGTTTTCGAAAAAAAAAAATAAAAAAAAAAAATTTTCAAAAAAAAATTTCAAAAAAAAAATTTTCAAAAAAAATAAAAAAAAAATTAAACAAAAATCGAAAAAAAATTTCGAAAAAAAATTGAAAAAAAAAAAATTTCAAAAAAAAATTTCAAAAAAAAAAATTCCAAAAAAAAAAATAAAAAAAAAAAAATTTCAAAAAAAAAATTTTGAAAAAAAATTTTTAAAAAATTTCAAAAAAAAATTTAAAAAAAAATTTCCAAAAAAAAAATTAAAAAAAAAAATTTCAAAAAAATTTCAAAAAAAAATTTCCAACAAAAAAAATTAAAAAAAAAATTTCTAAAAAATTGAAAAAAAAAAATTTTCAAAAAAAATTAAAAAAAAAATAAAAAAAAAATTTCAAAAAAAAATTTTTAAAAAAAAATTTTAAAAAAATTTTAAAAAAAAATTTCGAAAAAGAAAATTTAAAAAAAAATTTCCGAAAAAAAAATACAAAAAAAATTTTCAAAAAAAAATTTCAAAAAAAAAAATTTTCAAAAAAAAATAAAAAAAAAATTTAAAAAAAAATTCGAAAAAAAATTTCGAAAAAAAAATTGAAAAAAAAAAAATTTTAAAAAAAATTTCGAAAAAAATTTCAAAAAAATAATTTAAAAAAAAATCGAAAAAAAATTTCAAAAAAATTTCAAAAAAAAAAATTTCAAAAAAAATAAAAAAAAAAAATTTCGAAAAAAAAAATAAAAAAAAAATTGAAAAAAAAAAAATTTTCAAAAAAAAATTTAAAAAAAAATTCCAAAACAAAAAATTTCAAAAAAAAATTAAAAAAAAAACATCGAAAAAATTTTCGAAAAAAATAATTTAAAAAAAATCGAAAAAAAATTTCAAAAAAAAAATTTTCAAAAAAAATAAAAAAAAAAATTTCGAAAAAAAAAAATAAAAAAAAAATTGAAAAAAAAAAAAATTTTCAAAAAAAAATTTAAAAAAAATTTCCAAAACAAAAAATTTCAAAAAAAAATTAAAAAAAAAACATCGGAAAAATTTTCGAAAAAAAAAATTTAAAAAAAAATTCTCAACAAAAATTTTCGAAATAAAAAATAAAAAAAAAATTTTCAAAAAAATTTTCGAAAAAAAAAATTTCAAAAAAAAATTCGAAAAAAAAATTTAAAAAAAATTTCCAAAAAAAAATTAAAAAAAAAAAATTTCCAAAAAAAAAATAAAAAAAAAAAAATTCAAAAAAAAAATTTTCAAAAAAAATTTTAAAAAAATTTCAAAAAAAAAATTAAAAAAAAAATTTAAAAAAAAATTTTCAAAAAAAAAATTAAAAAAAAAAAAATTCAAAAAAAAATTTCAAAAAAAAAATTAAAAAAAAAAAGTTTCAAAAAAATTTCAAAAAATAAATTTAAAAAAAAAAATTTCAAAAAAATTTCAAAAAAAAATTTTTAAAAAAAAATTTTAAAAAAAAAATTTAAAAAAAATTTCAAAAAAAAAATAAAAAAAAAATATTTCGAAAAAAAAAATTAAAAAAAAATAAAAAAAAAAAAATTTCAAAAAAATTTCAAAAAAAAATTTCCAAAAAAAAAATAAAAAAAAAAAAATTTCAAAAAAATTCGAAAAAAAATTTCGAAAAAAAAATTGAAAATTTCGAAAAAAAAAAAAAAAAAAAAAAATTCGAAAACAAATTTCAAAAAAAAAAAAATTGGAATTTTTGGAAAAAAAAAAATTTTTTTCAAAAATTTTTAAAAAAATTTAAAAAAAAAATCTCAAAAAAAGTTTTCGAAAAAAAAATAAAAAAAAAAAAATTTTCAAAAAAAAATTTCAAAAAAAATGAAAAAAAATTAAAAAAAAAAATTTCAAAAAAAAAATTCCAAAAAAAAAATTAAAAAAAAAAAGTTTCAAAAAAATTTCAAAAAAAAAATTTAAAAAAAAAAATTTCAAAAAAATTTCAAAAAAAAAATTAAAAAAAAAATTTCGAAAAAAAAAATTTCAAAAAAAAAATTTTTAAAAAAAAATTTAGAAAAAATTTCAAAAAAAAATTTCGAAAAAAAAAATTAAAAAAAAAATTTCCAAAAAAAAAATTTAAAAAAAAAATTTCAAAAAAAAAATTTCCAACAAAAAAATTTAAAAAAAAAAATTTCTAAAAAATTTCAAAAAAAATTTAAAAAAAATAAAAAAAAAAAATTTCGAAAAAAAAAATTTTAAAAAAAATTCGAAAAAAAATTTCGAAAAAAAAAATTAAAAAAAAAAATATTTCAAAAAAAAATTTCAAAAAAAAAATTCCAAAAAAAAAAAAAAAAATTTCAAAAAAAAAATTTTCAAAAAAAATTTTAAAAAAATTTCAAAAAAAATTTTCAAAAAAAATTTCGAAAAAAAAAAAAAAAAAAAAAAATTTCAAAAAAAAATTTCAAAAAAAAAATTTCCAAAAAAAAAATAAAAAAAAAAAATTTCAAAAAAAATTTCAAAAAAATTTCAAAAAAAAAATTTAAAAAAAAAATTTCGAAAAAAAAAATTAAAAAAAAAAAAATTTCAAAAAAAAATTTAATTTCCAAAAAAAAAAATTTTTGAAAAAAATTTTTAAAAAAATTTAAAAAAAAATCTCAAAAAAAGTTTTCGAAAAAAAAAAAAAAAAAATTTTCAAAAAAAAATTTCAAAAAAAATAAAAAAAAATTTTAAAAAAAAATCGAAAAAAAATTTCGAAAAAAAAATTGAAAAAAAAAATATTTCAAAAAAAAAATTTCAAAAAAAAAATTCCAAAAAAAAAAAAAAAAATTTCAAAAAAAAAATTTTCAAAAAAAATTTTAAAAAAATTTCAAAAAAAATTTTCAAAAAAAATTTCGAAAAAAAAAATTAAAAAAAAAAAATTTCAAAAAAAAATTTCAAAAAAAAAATTTCCAACAAAAAAATTTAAAAAAAAAAATTTCTAAAAAATTTCAAAAAAAAAATTTTCAAAAAAAATTTAAAAAAAATAAAAAAAAAAAATTTCGAAAAAAAAAATTTTAAAAAAAATTCGAAAAAAAATTTCGAAAAAAAAAATTAAAAAAAAAAATATTTCAAAAAAAAATTTCAAAAAAAAAATTCCAAAAAAAAAAAAAAAAATTTCAAAAAAAAAATTTTCAAAAAAAATTTTAAAAAAATTTCAAAAAAAATTTTCAAAAAAAATTTAAAAAAAATAAAAAAAAAAAATTTCGAAAAAAAAAATTTTAAAAAAAATTCGAAAAAAAATTTCGAAAAAAAAAATTAAAAAAAAAAATATTTCAAAAAAAAATTTCAAAAAAAAAATTCCAAAAAAAAAAAAAAAAATTTCAAAAAAAAAATTTTCAAAAAAAATTTTAAAAAAATTTCAAAAAAAATTTTCAAAAAAATTTCGAAAAAAAAAAAAAAAAAAAAAAATTTCAAAAAAAAATTTCAAAAAAAAAATTTCCAAAAAAAAAATAAAAAAAAAAATTTCAAAAAAAATTTCAAAAAAATTTCAAAAAAAAAATTTAAAAAAAAAATTTTCAAAAAAAATTTCAAAAAAAAAATTTCAAAAAAAAAAAATTTTTTAAAAAAATTTTTAAAAAAATTTAAAAAAAAATTCTCAAAAAAAGATTTGGAAAAAAAAAATTAAAAAAAAAAATTTTCAAAAAAAAATTTCAAAAAAAAAATTTTCAAAAAAATAAAAAAAAAATTTAAAAAAAATCGAAAAAAAATTTCGAAAAAAAATTGAAAAAAAAAAAATTTCAAAAAAAAATTTCAAAAAAAAAATTCCAAAAAAAAAATAAAAAAAAAAAAATTTCAAAAAAAAAATTTTGAAAAAAAATTTTTAAAAAATTTCAAAAAAAAAATAAAAAAAAAATTTCGAAAAAAAAAATTAAAAAAAAAATTTCAAAAAAATTTCAAAAAAAAATTTCCAACAAAAAAAATTAAAAAAAAAAATTTCTAAAAAATTTCAAAAAAAAAATTTTCAAAAAAAATAAAAAAAAAATAAAAAAAAAATTTCGAAAAAAAAATTGAAAAAAAAAATTTTCAAAAAAAATTTCAAAAAAAAAATTTCCAAAAAAAAAAAATTTTTGAAAAAAATTTTTAAAAAAATTTAAAAAAAAAATCTCAAAAAAAGTTTTCGAAAAAAAAAAAATAAAAAAAAAAAATTTTCAAAAAAAAATTTCAAAAAAAAAATTTTCAAAAAAAATAAAAAAATAATTAAAAAAAAATCGAAAAAAAATTTCGAAAAAAAATTGAAAAAAAAAAAATTTCAAAAAAAAATTTCAAAAAAAAAAATTCCAAAAAAAAAAATAAAAAAAAAAAAATTTCAAAAAAAAAATTTTGAAAAAAAATTTTTAAAAAATTTCAAAAAAAAATTTAAAAAAAAATTTCCAAAAAAAAAATTAAAAAAAAAAATTTCAAAAAAATTTCAAAAAAAAATTTCCAACAAAAAAAATTAAAAAAAAAATTTCTAAAAAATTGAAAAAAAAAAATTTTCAAAAAAAATTAAAAAAAAAATAAAAAAAAAATTTCAAAAAAAAATTTTTAAAAAAAAATTTTAAAAAAATTTTAAAAAAAAATTTCGAAAAAGAAAATTTAAAAAAAAATTTCCGAAAAAAAAATACAAAAAAAATTTTCAAAAAAAAATTTCAAAAAAAAAAATTTTCAAAAAAAAATAAAAAAAAAATTTAAAAAAAAATTCGAAAAAAAATTTCGAAAAAAAAATTGAAAAAAAAAAAATTTTAAAAAAAATTTCGAAAAAAATTTCAAAAAAATAATTTAAAAAAAAATCGAAAAAAAATTTCAAAAAAATTTCAAAAAAAAAAATTTCAAAAAAAATAAAAAAAAAAAAATTTCGAAAAAAAAAATAAAAAAAAAATTGAAAAAAAAAAAATTTTCAAAAAAAAATTTAAAAAAAAATTCCAAAACAAAAAATTTCAAAAAAAAATTAAAAAAAAAACATCGAAAAAATTTTCGAAAAAAATAATTTAAAAAAAATCGAAAAAAAATTTCAAAAAAAAAATTTTCAAAAAAAATAAAAAAAAAAATTTCGAAAAAAAAAAATAAAAAAAAAATTGAAAAAAAAAAAAATTTTCAAAAAAAAATTTAAAAAAAATTTCCAAAACAAAAAATTTCAAAAAAAAATTAAAAAAAAAACATCGGAAAAATTTTCGAAAAAAAAAATTTAAAAAAAAATTCTCAACAAAAATTTTCGAAATAAAAAATAAAAAAAAAATTTTCAAAAAAATTTTCGAAAAAAAAAATTTCAAAAAAAAATTCGAAAAAAAAATTTAAAAAAAATTTCCAAAAAAAAATTAAAAAAAAAAAATTTCCAAAAAAAAAATAAAAAAAAAAAAATTCAAAAAAAAAATTTTCAAAAAAAATTTTAAAAAAATTTCAAAAAAAAAATTTAAAAAAAATTTAAAAAAAAATTTTCAAAAAAAAAATTAAAAAAAAAAAAATTCAAAAAAAAATTTCAAAAAAAAAATTAAAAAAAAAAAGTTTCAAAAAAATTTCAAAAAATAAATTTAAAAAAAAAAATTTCAAAAAAATTTCAAAAAAAAATTTTTAAAAAAAAATTTTTAAAAAAAAATTTAAAAAAAATTTCAAAAAAAAAATTTTCAAAAAAAATTTTAAAAAAATTTCAAAAAAAATTTTCAAAAAAAATTTCGAAAAAAAAAAAAAAAAAAAAAAATTTCAAAAAAAAATTTCAAAAAAAAAATTTCCAAAAAAAAAATAAAAAAAAAAAATTTCAAAAAAAATTTCAAAAAAATTTCAAAAAAAAAATTTAAAAAAAAAATTTCGAAAAAAAAAATTAAAAAAAAAAAAATTTCAAAAAAAAATTTAATTTCCAAAAAAAAAAATTTTTGAAAAAAATTTTTAAAAAAATTTAAAAAAAAATCTCAAAAAAAGTTTTCGAAAAAAAAAAAAAAAAAAAAAAAATTTTCAAAAAAAAATTTCAAAAAAAATAAAAAAAAATTTTAAAAAAAAATCGAAAAAAAATTTCGAAAAAAAAATTGAAAAAAAAAATATTTCAAAAAAAAAATTTCAAAAAAAAAATTCCAAAAAAAAAAAAAAAAAAATTTCAAAAAAAAAATTTTCAAAAAAAATTTTAAAAAAATTTCAAAAAAAATTTTCAAAAAAAATTTCGAAAAAAAAAATAAAAAAAAAAAAATTTCAAAAAAAAATTTCAAAAAAAAAATTTCCAAAAAAAAAATAAAAAAAAAAAATTTCAAAAAAAATTTTAAAAAAATTTCAAAAAAAAAATTAAAAAAAAAAATTTCGAAAAAAAAAATTAAAAAAAAAAAAATTTCAAAAAAAAATTTCATTCAAAAAAAAAATTTTTAAAAGAAAATTTTTTAAAAAAAATTTAAAAAAAATTTCAAAAAAAAAATAAAAAAAAAATATTTCGAAAAAAAAAATTAAAAAAAAATAAAAATAAAAAAATTTCAAAAAAATTTCAAAAAAAAATTTCCAAAAAAAAAATAAAAAAAAAATTTCAAAAAAATTTCAAAAAAAAAATTTTCAAAAAAAATTAATAAAAAATTTCGAAAAAAAAAATTTTAAAAAAAATTTCCAAAAAAAAAATTTAAAAAAAAAATTTCAAAAAAATTTCAAAAAAAAATTTCCAACAAAAAAAATTAAAAAAAAAAATTTCTAAAAAATTTCAAAAAAAAAATTTTCAAAAAAAATTAAAAAAAAAATAAAAAAAAAATTTCGAAAAAAAAATTGAAAAAAAAAATTTTCAAAAAAAATTTCAAAAAAAAAATTTCCAAAAAAAAAAAATTTTTGAAAAAAATTTTTAAAAAAATTTAAAAAAAAATTCTCAAAAAAGTTTTCGAAAAAAAAAATTAAAAAAAAAAAATTTTCAAAAAAAAATTTCAAAAAAAAAATTTTCAAAAAAAATAAAAAAATTTAAAAAAAATCGAAAAAAAATTTCGAAAAAAAATTGAAAAAAAAAAAATTTCAAAAAAAATTTCAAAAAAAAAATTTTGAAAAAAAATTTTTAAAAAATTTCAAAAAAAAAATAAAAAAAAAATTTCGAAAAAAAAAATTAAAAAAAAAATTTCAAAAAAATTTCAAAAAAATTTCAAAAAAAAATTTCCAACAAAAAAAATTAAAAAAAAAAATTTCTAAAAAATTTCAAAAAAAAAATTTTCAAAAAAAATTAAAAAAAAATAAAAAAAAAATTTCGAAAAAAAAATTGAAAAAAAAAATTTTCAAAAAAAATTTCAAAAAAAAAATTTCCAAAAAAAAAAAATTTTTGAAAAAAATTTTTAAAAAAATTTAAAAAAAAATTCTCAAAAAAAGTTTTCGAAAAAAAAAATTTAAAAAAAAAAATTTTCAAAAAAAAAATTTCAAAAAAAAAATTTTCAAAAAAAATAAAAAAAAATTTAAAAAAAAATCGAAAAAAAATTTCGAAAAAAAATTTCAAAAAAAAAAATTTCAAAAAAAAATTTCAAAAAAAAAATTCCAAAAAAAAATAAAAAAAAAAAAATTTCAAAAAAAAAATTTTGAAAAAAAATTTTTAAAAAATTTCAAAAAAAAATTAAAAAAAAAATTTCGAAAAAAAAAATTAAAAAAAAAAATTTCAAAAAAAAAATAAAAAAAAAATTTTTCAAAGAAAAAATTTCAAAAAAAAAATTTTCAAAAAAAACTAAAAAAAAATCGAAAAAATTTTCGAAAAAAAATTTTAAAAAAAAATTCTCAACAAAAATTTTCGAAAAAAAAAAAAAAAAAAAAAATTTTCAAAAAAAAATTTAATCTTGAAAAAAAATTTAAAAAAAATTTAAAAAAAAATTCGAAAAAAAATTTAAAAAAAATTTCAAAAAAAAAATTAAAAAAAAAAATTTCGAAAAAAAAAATTAAAAAAAAAATTTAAAAAAAAAAAAAAAAAAAAAAATTCCAAAAAAAATTTTATAAAAAATTTTGAAAAAAAAAAATTTCAAAAAAAAATTTTAAAAAAAAAATCGGAAAAATTTTCCAAAAAAAAAATTAAAAAAAAAAATTCAAAAAAAAAAATTTAAAAAAAAATTTTCAAAAAAATTTCAAAAAAAAAATTTAAAAAAAAATCGAAAAAAAATTTCGAAAAAAAAATTGAAAAAAAAATTTCCAAAAAAAAATTAAAAAAAAAAAATTTCAAAAAAAAAATTTTTTTAAAAAAATTTAAAAAAAATTTCAAAAAAAAAATTAAAAAAAAATTTCGAAAAAAAAAATTAAAAAAAAAATTTCCAAAAAAAAAATAAAAAAAAAAAAATTTCAAAAAAATTTCAAAAAAAAAAATTCCAAAAAAAAAATAAAAAAAAAAAATTTCAAAAAAATTTTCAAAAAAAATTAAAAAAAAATTAAAAAAAAAATTCGAAAAAAAAAATAAAAAAAAAATTAAAAAAAAAATCGAAAAAAAAATTCGAAAAAAAAAATTTCAAAAAAAAAATTTTTAAAAAAAAAATTTTAAAAAAAAATTTAAAAAAAATTTCAAAAAAAAAATAAAAAAAAAATATTTCGAAAAAAAAAATTAAAAAAAAAAATTTCAAAAAAATTTCAAAAAAAAATTTCCAAAAAAAAAATAAAAAAAAAAAAATTTCAAAAAAATTCGAAAAAAAATTTCGAAAAAAAAATTGAAAATTTCGAAAAAAAAAAAAAAAAAAAAATTCGAAAACAAATTTCAAAAAAAAAAAATTCCAAAAAAAAAAATTTTTTTCAAAAATTTTTAAAAAAATTTTAAAAAAAAATCTCAAAAAAAGTTTTCGAAAAAAAAAATAAAAAAAAAAATTTTCAAAAAAAAATTTCAAAAAAAATGAAAAAAAATTAAAAAAAAAAATTTCAAAAAAAAAATTTCCAAAAAAAAATTTAAAAAAAAAAGTTTCAAAAAAATTTCAAAAAAAAAATTAAAAAAAAAAAATTTCAAAAAAATTTCAAAAAAAAAATTAAAAAAAAAATTTCGAAAAAAAAAATTTCAAAAAAAAAATTTTTAAAAAAAAATTTAGAAAAAATTTCAAAAAAAAATTTCGAAAAAAAAAATTAAAAAAAAAATTTCCAAAAAAAAAATAAAAAAAAAAAATTTCAAAAAAAAAATTTCCAACAAAAAAAATTAAAAAAAAAAAATTTCTAAAAAATTTCAAAAAAAAATTTTCAAAAAAAATTTAAAAAAAATAAAAAAAAAAAAATTTCGAAAAAAAAAATTTTAAAAAAAATTCGAAAAAAAATTTCGAAAAAAAAAATTAAAAAAAAAATTTAAAAAAAAAAAAAAAAAAAAAAATTCCAAAAAAAATTTTATAAAAAATTTTGAAAAAAAAAAATTTCAAAAAAAAATTTTAAAAAAAAAATCGGAAAAATTTTCCAAAAAAAAAATTAAAAAAAAAAATTCAAAAAAAAAAATTTAAAAAAAAATTTTCAAAAAAATTTCAAAAAAAAAATTTAAAAAAAAATCGAAAAAAAATTTCGAAAAAAAAATTGAAAAAAAAATTTCCAAAAAAAAATTAAAAAAAAAAAATTTCAAAAAAAAAATTTTTTTAAAAAAATTTAAAAAAAATTTCAAAAAAAAAATTAAAAAAAAATTTCGAAAAAAAAAATTAAAAAAAAAAATTCCAAAAAAAAAATAAAAAAAAAAAAATTTCAAAAAAATTTCAAAAAAAAAAATTCCAAAAAAAAAATAAAAAAAAAAAATTTCAAAAAAATTTTCAAAAAAAATTAAAAAAAAATTAAAAAAAAAATTCGAAAAAAAAAATAAAAAAAAAATTAAAAAAAAAATCGAAAAAAAAATTCGAAAAAAAAAATTTCAAAAAAAAAATTTTTAAAAAAAAAATTTAAAAAAAAAATTTAAAAAAAATTTCAAAAAAAAAATAAAAAAAAAATATTTCGAAAAAAAAAATTAAAAAAAAAAATTTCAAAAAAATTTCAAAAAAAAATTTCCAAAAAAAAAATAAAAAAAAAAAAATTTCAAAAAAATTCGAAAAAAAATTTCGAAAAAAAAATTGAAAATTTCGAAAAAAAAAAAAAAAAAAAAATTCGAAAACAAATTTCAAAAAAAAAAAATTCCAAAAAAAAAAATTTTTTTCAAAAATTTTTAAAAAAATTTTAAAAAAAAATCTCAAAAAAAGTTTTCGAAAAAAAAAATAAAAAAAAAAATTTTCAAAAAAAAATTTAAAAAAAAAAGTTTCAAAAAAATTTCAAAAAAAAAATTAAAAAAAAAAAATTTCAAAAAAATTTCAAAAAAAAAATTAAAAAAAAAATTTCGAAAAAAAAAATTTCAAAAAAAAAATTTTTAAAAAAAAATTTAGAAAAAATTTCAAAAAAAAATTTCGAAAAAAAAAATTAAAAAAAAAATTTCCAAAAAAAAAATAAAAAAAAAAAATTTCAAAAAAAAAATTTCCAACAAAAAAAATTAAAAAAAAAAAATTTCTAAAAAATTTCAAAAAAAAAATTTTCAAAAAAAATTTAAAAAAAATAAAAAAAAAAAAATTTCGAAAAAAAAATTTTTAAAAAAAATTCGAAAAAAAATTTCGAAAAAAAAATTTAAAAAAAAAAATATTTCAAAAAAAAATTTCAAAAAAAAAATTCCAAAAAAAAAAAAAAAATTTAAAAAAAAAAATTTTCAAAAAAAATTTTAAAAAATTTTCAAAAAAAATTTCGAAAAAAAAAATAAAAAAAAAAAATTTCAAAAAAAAATTTCAAAAAAAAAATTTCAAAAAAAAAATTAAAAAAAAAAATTTCGAAAAAAAAAATTTAAAAAAAAAAAATTTCAAAAAAAAAATTAAAAAAAAAAATTTCGAAAAAAAAAATTTAAAAAAAAAAAATTTCAAAAAAAAATTTAATTTCCAAAAAAAAAAATTTTTGAAAAAAATTTTTAAAAAAATTAAAAAAAAAATCTCAAAAAAAGTTTTCGAAAAAAAAAATAAAAAAAAAAAAATTTCAAAAAAAAATATTTAAAAAAAAATTTTTTAAAAAAAATTTTAAAAAAATTTCAAAAAAAAAAATAAAAAAAAAATATTTCGAAAAAAAAAATTTAAAAAAAATAAAAAAAAAAAAATTTCAAAAAAATTTCAAAAAAAAATTTCCAAAAAAAAAATAAAAAAAAAAATTTCAAAAAAATTTCAAAAAAAAAATTTTCAAAAAAAATTAATAAAAAATTTCGAAAAAAAAAATTTTAAAAAAAATTTCCAAAAAAAAAATTAAAAAAAAAAATTTCAAAAAAATTTCAAAAAAAATTTCCAACAAAAAAAATTAAAAAAAAAATTTCTAAAAAATTTCAAAAAAAAAATTTTCAAAAAAAATAAAAAAAAAATAAAAAAAAAATTTCGAAAAAAAAATTGAAAAAAAAAATTTTCAAAAAAAATTTCAAAAAAAAAATTTCCAAAAAAAAAAAATTTTTGAAAAAAATTTTTAAAAAAATTTTTAAAAAAATTCTCAAAAAAAGTTTTCGAAAAAAAAAATTAAAAAAAAAAAATTTTCAAAAAAAAATTTCAAAAAAAAAATTTTCAAAAAAAATAAAAAAAAAATTAAAAAAAAATCGAAAAAAAATTTCGAAAAAAAATTGAAAAAAAAAAAATTTCGAAAAAAAAAAATTAAAAAAAAAAAATTCCAAAAAAAAAATAAAAAAAAAAAATTTTCAAAGAAAAATTTCAAAAAAAAAATTTTCAAAAAAAACTAAAAAAAAAATCGAAAAAATTTTCGAAAAAAAATTTAAAAAAAAAATTCTCAACAAAAATTTTCGAAAAAAAAAATAAAAAAAAAAATTTTCAAAAAAAAATTTAATCTTGAAAAAAAATTTAAAAAAAATTTTAAAAAAAATTCGAAAAAAAATTTTAAAAAAATTTCAAAAAAAAATTAAAAAAAAAAATTTCGAAAAAAAAAATTAAAAAAAAAATTTTAAAAAAAAAAAAAAAAAAAAATTTCCAAAAAAAATTTTATAAAAAATTTCGAAAAAAAAAAATTTCAAAAAAAAATTTTAAAAAAAAAATCGGAAAAATTTTCCAAAAAAAAAATTAAAAAAAAAAATTCGAAAAAAAAAATTTTAAAAAAAATTTTCAAAAAAATTTCAAAAAAAAAATTTAAAAAAAAATCGAAAAAAAATTTCGAAAAAAAAATTGAAAAAAAAATTTCCAAAAAAAAATTAAAAAAAAAAAATTTCAAAAAAAAATTTTTTTTAAAAAAATTTAAAAAAAATTTTTTTAAAAAAATTTAAAAAAAATTTCAAAAAAAAAATTAAATAAAAATTTCGAAAAAAAAAATTAAAAAAAAAATTTCCAAAAAAAAAATAAAAAAAAAAAATTTCAAAAAAATTTCAAAAAAAAAATTTCCAAAAAAAAAATAAAAAAAAAAAATTTCAAAAAAATTTTCAAAAAAAATTAAAAAAAAATAAAAAAAAAAATTCGAAAAAAAAAATAAAAAAAAAATTTAAAAAAAAATCGAAAAAAAATTTCGAAAAAAAAAATTTCAAAAAAAATTTCCGAAAAAAAAATAAAAAAAAAATTTTCAAAAAAAAATTTCAAAAAAAAAAATTTTCAAAAAAAAATAAAAAAAAAATTTAAAAAAAAATTCGAAAAAAAATTTCGAAAAAAAATTGAAAAAAAAAAAATTTTAAAAAAAATTTCAAAAAAATAATTTTAAAAAAAATCGAAAAAAAATTTCAAAAAAATTTCAAAAAAAAAATTTTCAAAAAAAATAAAAAAAAAAAATTTCGAAAAAAAAAATAAAAAAAAAATTGAAAAAAAAAAAATTTTCAAAAAAAAATTTATAAAAAATTTCCAAAACAAAAAATTTCAAAAAAAAATTAAAAAAAAAACATCGAAAAAATTTTCGAAAAAAAAAATTTAAAAAAAAATTCTCAACAAAAATTTTCGAAATAAAAAATAAAAAAAAAAATTTTCAAAAAAATTTTCGAAAAAAAAAATTTCAAAAAAAAATTCGAAAAAAAAATTTAAAAAAAATTTCCAAAAAAAAATTAAAAAAAAAAAATTTCCAAAAAAAAAATAAAAAAAAAAAATTTCAAAAAAAAAATTTTCAAAAAAAATTTTAAAAAAATTTCAAAAAAAAAATTAAAAAAAAAATTAAAAAAAAAAATTTTCAAAAAAAAAATTAAAAAAAAAAAAATTCGAAAAAAAATTTCGAAAAAAAAATTTAAAAAAAAAATATTTCAAAAAAAAATTTCAAAAAAAAAATTCCAAAAAAAAAAAAAAAAATTTCAAAAAAAAAATTTTCAAAAAAAATTTTAAAAAAATTTCAAAAAAAATTTTCAAAAAAAATTTCGAAAAAAAAAATAAAAAAAAAAAATTTCAAAAAAAAATTTCAAAAAAAAATTTCCAAAAAAAAAATAAAAAAAAAAAATTTCAAAAAAAATTTCAAAAAAATTTCAAAAAAAAAATTAAAAAAAAAAATTTCGAAAAAAAAAATTTAAAAAAAAAAAATTTCAAAAAAAAATTTAATTTCCAAAAAAAAAAATTTTTGAAAAAAATTTTTAAAAAAATTTTAAAAAAAATCTCAAAAAAAGTTTTCGAAAAAAAAAATAAAAAAAAAAAAATTTCAAAAAAAAATTTTTAAAAAAAAAATTTTTTAAAAAAAATTTAAAAAAAATTTCAAAAAAAAAATAAAAAAAAAATATTTCGAAAAAAAAAATTAAAAAAAAAAAAATTTCAAAAAAATTTCAAAAAAAAATTTCCAAAAAAAAAATAAAAAAAAAAAATTTCAAAAAAATTTCAAAAAAAAAATTTTCAAAAAAAATTAATAAAAAATTTCGAAAAAAAAAATTTTAAAAAAAATTTCCAAAAAAAAAATTTAAAAAAAAATTTCAAAAAAATTTCAAAAAAAAATTTCCAACAAAAAAAATTAAAAAAAAAAATTTCTAAAAAATTTCAAAAAAAAAATTTTCAAAAAAAATTAAAAAAAAATAAAAAAAAAATTTCGAAAAAAAAATTGAAAAAAAAAATTTTCAAAAAAAATTTCAAAAAAAAAAATTTCCAAAAAAAAAAAATTTTTGAAAAAAATTTTTAAAAAAATTTTAAAAAAAATTCTCAAAAAAAGTTTTCGAAAAAAAAAATTAAAAAAAAAAAATTTTCAAAAAAAAATTTCAAAAAAAAAATTTTCAAAAAAAATAAAAAAAAAATTAAAAAAAAATCGAAAAAAAATTTCGAAAAAAAATTGAAAAAAAAAAAATTTCAAAAAAAAATTTCAAAAAAAAAAATTCCAAAAAAAAAATAAAAAAAAAAAAATTTCAAAAAAAAAATTTTGAAAAAAAATTTTTAAAAAATTTCAAAAAAAAATTTAAAAAAAAATTTCGAAAAAAAAAATTAAAAAAAAAAATTTCAAAAAAAAAATAAAAAAAAAAATTTTCAAAGAAAAATTTCAAAAAAAAAATTTTCAAAAAAAACTAAAAAAAAAATCGAAAAAATTTTCGAAAAAAAATTTTAAAAAAAAATTCTCAACAAAAATTTTCGAAAAAAAAAATAAAAAAAAAAATTTTCAAAAAAAAATTTAATCTTGAAAAAAAATTTAAAAAAAATTTAAAAAAAAATTCGAAAAAAAATTTAAAAAAAATTTCAAAAAAAAAATTTCGAAAAAAAAAATTTCGAAAAAAAAAATTTAAAAAAAAATTTAAAAAAAAAAAAAAAAAAAAAAATTTCCAAAAAAAATTTTATAAAAAATTTCGAAAAAAAAAAATTTCAAAAAAAAATTTTAAAAAAAAAATCGGAAAAATTTTCCAAAAAAAAAATTAAAAAAAAAATTCGAAAAAAAAAATTTAAAAAAAAATTTTCAAAAAAATTTCAAAAAAAAAATTTAAAAAAAAATCGAAAAAAAATTTCGAAAAAAAAATTGAAAAAAAAATTTCCAAAAAAAAATTTAAAAAAAAAATTTCAAAAAAAAAATTTTTTAAAAAAAATTTTAAAAAAATTTTTTTAAAAAAATTTTTAAAAAATTTCAAAAAAAAAATTAAAAAAAAATTTCGAAAAAAAAAATTTAAAAAAAAATTTACAAAAAAAAAATAAAAAAAAAAATTTCAAAAAAATTTCAAAAAAAAAATTTCCAAAAAAAAAATAAAAAAAAAAATTTCAAAAAAATTTTCAAAAAAACAAAAAAAAAATAAAAAAAAAAATTCGAAAAAAAAAATAAAAAAAAAATTTAAAAAAAAATCGAAAAAAAATTTCGAAAAAAAAAATTTCAAAAAAAAAAATTTAAAAAAAAAATTTTAAAAAAATTTTAAAAAAAAAATTTTCAAAAAAAATTAATAAAAAATTTCGAAAAAAAAAATTTTAAAAAAAAATTCCAAAAAAAAAATTAAAAAAAAAAATTTCAAAAAAATTTCAAAAAAAAATTTCCAACAAAAAAAATTAAAAAAAAAAATTTCTAAAAAATTTCAAAAAAAAAATTTTCAAAAAAAATTTTAAAAAAATAAAAAAAAAATTTCGAAAAAAAAATTGAAAAAAAAAATTTTCAAAAAAAATTTCAAAAAAAAAATTTCCAAAAAAAAAAAATTTTTGAAAAAAAATTTTAAAAAAATTTAAAAAAAAATTCTCAAAAAAAGTTTTCGAAAAAAAATTGAAAAAAAAAAAAATTCAAAAAAAAATTTCAAAAAAAAAAATTCCAAAAAAAAAATAAAAAAAAAAAAATTTCAAAAAAAAAATTTTTAAAAAAAATTTTTAAAAAATTTCAAAAAAAAATAAAAAAAAAAATTTCGAAAAAAAAAATTAAAAAAAAAAATTTCAAAAAAAAAATAAAAAAAAAAAATTTTCAAAGAAAAATTTCAAAAAAAAAATTTTCAAAAAAAACTAAAAAAAAAATCGAAAAAATTTTCGAAAAAAAATTTTAAAAAAAAATTCTCAACAAAAATTTTCGAAAAAAAAAATAAAAAAAAAAATTTTCAAAAAAAAATTTAATCTTGAAAAAAAATTTAAAAAAAATTTAAAAAAAAATTCGAAAAAAAATTTAAAAAAAATTTCAAAAAAAAAATTAAAAAAAAAAATTTCGAAAAAAAAAATTAAAAAAAAAATTTAAAAAAAAAAAAAAAAAAAAAAAATTTCTAAAAAAAATTTTATAAAAAATTTCGAAAAAAAAAAATTTCAAAAAAAAATTTAAAAAAAAAAATCGGAAAAATTTTCCAAAAAAAAAATTAAAAAAAAAAATTCGAAAAAAAAAATTTAAAAAAAAATTTTCAAAAAAATTTCAAAAAAAAAATTTAAAAAAAAATCGAAAAAAAATTTCGAAAAAAAAATTGAAAAAAAAATTTCCAAAAAAAAATTAAAAAAAAAAAATTTCAAAAAAAAAATTTTTTTAAAAAAATTTTTAAAAATTTTTTTTTAAAAAATTTAAAAAAAATTTCAAAAAAAAAATTAAAAAAAAATTTCGAAAAAAAAAATTAAAAAAAAAATTTACAAAAAAAAAATAAAAAAAAAAAAATTTCAAAAAAATTTCAAAAAAAAAATTTCCAAAAAAAAAATAAAAAAAAAAAATTTCAAAAAAATTTTCAAAAAAAATTAAAAAAAAATAAAAAAAAAAAATTCGAAAAAAAAAATAAAAAAAAAATTTTAAAAAAAATCGAAAAAAAATTTCGAAAAAAAAAATTTCAAAAAAAAAATTTTTAAAAAAAAATTTTAAAAAAATTTAAAAAAAAAATTTCGAAAAAAAAAATTTAAAAAAAAATTTCCGAAAAAAAAATAAAAAAAAAATTTTCAAAAAAAAATTTCAAAAAAAAAAATTTTCAAAAAAAAATAAAAAAAAAATTTAAAAAAAAATTCGAAAAAAAATTTCGAAAAAAAAATTGAAAAAAAAAAAATTTTAAAAAAAATTTCGAAAAAAATTTCAAAAAAATAATTTTAAAAAAAATCGAAAAAAAATTTCAAAAAAATTTCAAAAAAAAAATTTTCAAAAAAAATAAAAAAAAAAAATTTCGAAAAAAAAAATTAAAAAAAAATTGAAAAAAAAAAAAATTTTCAAAAAAAAATTTAAAAAAAATTTCCAAAACAAAAAATTTCAAAAAAAAATTAAAAAAAAAACATCGAAAAAATTTTCGAAAAAAAAAATTTAAAAAAAAATTCTCAACAAAAATTTTCGAAATAAAAAATAAAAAAAAAATTTTCAAAAAAATTTTCGAAAAAAAAAATTTCAAAAAAAAATTCGAAAAAAAAATTTAAAAAAAATTTCCAAAAAAAAATTAAAAAAAAAAAATTTCCAAAAAAAAAATAAAAAAAAAAAAATTTCAAAAAAAAAATTTTCAAAAAAAATTTTAAAAAAAAAATTAAAAAAAAAAATTTCAAAAAAAAAAATTCCAAAAAAAAAAATAAAAAAAAAAAAATTTCAAAAAAAAAATTTTGAAAAAAAATTTTTAAAAAATTTCAAAAAAAAATTTTAAAAAAAATTTCGAAAAAAAAAATTAAAAAAAAAAATTTCAAAAAAAAAATAAAAAAAAAATTTTTCAAAGAAAAATTTCAAAAAAAAAATTTTCAAAAAAAACTAAAAAAAAATCGAAAAAATTTTCGAAAAAAAATTTAAAAAAAAAATTCTCAACAAAAATTTTCGAAAAAAAAAATAAAAAAAAAAATTTTCAAAAAAAAATTTAATCTTGAAAAAAAATTTAAAAAAAATTTAAAAAAAAATTCGAAAAAAAATTTAAAAAAAATTTCAAAAAAAAAATTAAAAAAAAAAATTTCGAAAAAAAAAATTAAAAAAAAAATTTTCAAAAAAAATTTTATAAAAAATTTCGAAAAAAAAAAATTGCAAAAAAAAATTTTAAAAAAAAAATCGGAAAAATTTTCCAAAAAAAAAATTAAAAAAAAAAATTTCAAAAAAAAAAATTAAAAAAAAAAATTTCAAAAAAAAAATTTTTTTAAAAAAATTTAAAAAAAATTTCAAAAAAAAAATTTAAAAAAAAATCGAAAAAAAATTTCGAAAAAAAAATTGAAAAAAAAATTTCCAAAAAAAAATTAAAAAAAAAAAATTTCAAAAAAAAAATTTTTTTAAAAAAATTTAAAAAAAATTTCAAAAAAAAAATTAAAAAAAAATTTCGAAAAAAAAAATTAAAAAAAAAATTTCCAAAAAAAAAAATAAAAAAAAAAAAATTTCAAAAAAATTTCAAAAAAAAAATTTCCAAAAAAAAAATAAAAAAAAAAAATTTCAAAAAAATTTTCAAAAAAAATTAAAAAAAAATAAAAAAAAAAAATTCGAAAAAAAAAATAAAAAAAAAATTTCAAAAAAAAAATTTTTAAAAAAAAAATTTTTAAAAAAAAATTAAAAAAAAATTTCAAAAAAAAAATAAAAAAAAAATATTTCGAAAAAAAAAATTAAAAAAAAAAAATTTCAAAAAAATTTCAAAAAAAAATTTCCAAAAAAAAAAAAAAAAAATTTCAAAAAAATTCGAAAAAAAATTTCGAAAAAAAAATTGAAAATTTCGAAGAAAAAAAAAAAAAAAAAAAATTCGAAAAAAAAAATTTCAAAAAAAAATTTTTAAAAAAAAATTTTTAAAAAAAAATTTTAAAAAAATTTCAAAAAAAAAATAAAAAAAAAATATTTCGAAAAAAAAAATTAAAAAAAAATAAAAAAAAAAAAATTTCAAAAAAATTTCAAAAAAAAATTTCCAAAAAAAAAATAAAAAAAAAAAAATTTCAAAAAAATTCGAAAAAAAATTTCGAAAAAAAAATTGAAAATTTCGAAAAAAAAAAAAAAAAAAATTCGAAAACAAATTTCAAAAAAAAAAAATTCCAAAAAAAAAAATTTTTTTCAAAAATTTTTAAAAAAATTTAAAAAAAAAATCTCAAAAAATGTTTTCGAAAAAAAAAATAAAAAAAAAAAAATTTTCAAAAAAAAATTTCAAAAAAAATGAAAAAAAATTAAAAAAAAAATTTCAAAAAAAAAATTTCCAAAAAAAAATTAAAAAAAAAAAGTTTCAAAAAAATTTCAAAAAAAAAATTAAAAAAAAAAAATTTCAAAAAAATTTCAAAAAAAAAATTAAAAAAAAAATTTCGAAAAAAAAAATTTCAAAAAAAAAATTTTTAAAAAAAAATTTAGAAAAAATTTCAAAAAAAAATTTCGAAAAAAAAAATAAAAAAAAAAATTTCCAAAAAAAAAATTAAAAAAAAAAATTTCAAAAAAAAAATTTCCAACAAAAAAAGTTAAAAAAAAAAATTTCTAAAAAATTTCAAAAAAAAAATTTTCAAAAAAAATTTAAAAAAAATAAAAAAAAAAAAATTTCGAAAAAAAAAATTTTAAAAAAAATTCGAAAAAAAATTTCGAAAAAAAAATTAAAAAAAAAAAATATTTCAAAAAAAAATTTCAAAAAAAAAATTCCAAAAAAAAAAAAAAAATTTTAAAAAAAAATTTAATTTCCAAAAAAAAAAATTTTTGAAAAAAATTTTTAAAAAAATTAAAAAAAAAATCTCAAAAAAAGTTTTCGAAAAAAAAAATAAAAAAAAAAAAAATTTCAAAAAAAAAATTTTTAAAAAAAAATTTCAAAAAAAAAATAAAAAAAAAATATTTCGAAAAAAAAAATTAAAAAAAAATAAAAAAAAAAAAATTTCAAAAAAAAATTTCCAAAAAAAAAATAAAAAAAAAAAATTTCAAAAAAATTTCAAAAAAAAAATTTTCAAAAAAAATTAATAAAAAATTTCGAAAAAAAAAATTTTAAAAAAAATTTCCAAAAAAAAAATTAAAAAAAAAAATTTCAAAAAAATTTCAAAAAAAAATTTCCAACAAAAAAAATAAAAAAAAAAAATTTCTAAAAAATTTAAAAAAAAAAATTTTCAAAAAAAATTGAAAAAAAATAAAAAAAAAATTTCGAAAAAAAAATTGAAAAAAAAAATTTTCAAAAAAAATTTCAAAAAAAAAATTTCCAAAAAAAAAAAATTTTTGAAAAAAATTTTTAAAAAAATTTAAAAAAAAATTCTCAAAAAAAGTTTTCGAAAAAAAAAATTAAAAAAAAAAAATTTTCAAAAAAAAATTTAAAAAAAAAAATTTTCAAAAAAAATAAAAAAAAAATTAAAAAAAAATCGAAAAAAAATTTCGAAAAAAAATTGAAAAAAAAAAAATTTCAAAAAAAAATTTCAAAAAAAAAAATTCCAAAAAAAAAATAAAAAAAAAAAATTTCAAAAAACAAATTTTGAAAAAAAATTTTTAAAAAATTTCAAAAAAAAATTTAAAAAAAAATTTCGAAAAAAAAATTAAAAAAAAAATTTCAAAAAAAAAATAAAAAAAAAAAATTTTCAAAGAAAAATTTCAAAAAAAAAATTTTCAAAAAAAACTAAAAAAAAAATCGAAAAAATTTTCGAAAAAAAATTTAAAAAAAAAATTCTCAACAAAAATTTTCGAAAAAAAAAATAAAAAAAAAAATTTTCAAAAAAAAATTTAATCTTGAAAAAAAATTTAAAAAAAATTTTAAAAAAAATTCGAAAAAAAATTTAAAAAAAATTTCAAAAAAAAAATTTAAAAAAAAAATTTCGAAAAAAAAAATTAAAAAAAAAATTTTAAAAAAAAAAAAAAAAAAAAAATTTCCAAAAAAAATTCGAAAAAAAAATTTAAAAAAAATTTCCAAAAAAAAATTAAAAAAAAAAAATTTCCAAAAAAAAAATAAAAAAAAAAATTTCAAAAAAAAAATTTTCAAAAAAAATTTTAAAAAAATTTCAAAAAAAAAATTAAAAAAAAAATTAAAAAAAAAAATTTTCAAAAAAAAAATTAAAAAAAAAAAATTCGAAAAAAAATTTCGAAAAAAAAATTAAAAAAAAAAAATATTTCAAAAAAAAATTTCAAAAAAAAAATTCCAAAAAAAAAAAAAAAAATTTCAAAAAAAAAATTTTCAAAAAAAATTTTAAAAAAATTTCAAAAAAAATTTTCAAAAAAAATTTCGAAAAAAAAAATAAAAAAAAAAAATTTCAAAAAAAAATTTCAAAAAAAAATTTCCAAAAAAAAAATAAAAAAAAAAAATTTCAAAAAAAATTTCAAAAAAATTTCAAAAAAAAAATTAAAAAAAAAAATTTCGAAAAAAAAAATTTAAAAAAAAAAAATTTCAAAAAAAAATTTAATTTCCAAAAAAAAAAATTTTTGAAAAAAATTTTTAAAAAAATTTAAAAAAAAATCTCAAAAAAAGTTTTCGAAAAAAAAAATAAAAAAAAAAAAATTTCAAAAAAAAAATTTTTAAAAAAAAATTTTTTAAAAAAAATTTAAAAAAAATTTCAAAAAAAAAATAAAAAAAAAATATTTCGAAAAAAAAAATTAAAAAAAAAAAAATTTCAAAAAAATTTCAAAAAAAAATTTCCAAAAAAAAAATAAAAAAAAAAAATTTCAAAAAAATTTCAAAAAAAAAATTTTCAAAAAAAATTAATAAAAAATTTCGAAAAAAAAAATTTTAAAAAAAATTTCCAAAAAAAAAATTTAAAAAAAAATTTCAAAAAAATTTCAAAAAAAAATTTCCAACAAAAAAAATTAAAAAAAAAAATTTCTAAAAAATTTCAAAAAAAAAATTTTCAAAAAAAATTAAAAAAAAATAAAAAAAAAAATTTCGAAAAAAAAATTGAAAAAAAAAATTTTCAAAAAAAATTTCAAAAAAAAAATTTCCAAAAAAAAAAAATTTTTGAAAAAAATTTTTAAAAAAATTTAAAAAAAAATTCTCAAAAAAAGTTTTCGAAAAAAAAAATTAAAAAAAAAAATTTTCAAAAAAAAATTTCAAAAAAAAAATTTTCAAAAAAAATAAAAAAAAAATTTAAAAAAAATCGAAAAAAAATTTCGAAAAAAAATTGAAAAAAAAAAAATTTCAAAAAAAAAATAAAAAAAAAAAATTTTCAAAGAAAAATTTCAAAAAAAAAATTTTCAAAAAAAACTAAAAAAAAAATCGAAAAAATTTTCGAAAAAAAATTTTAAAAAAAAATTCTCAACAAAAATTTTCGAAAAAAAAAAAAAAAAAAAAAATTTTCAAAAAAAAATTTAATCTTGAAAAAAAATTTAAAAAAAATTTAAAAAAAAATTCGAAAAAAAATTTAAAAAAAATTTCAAAAAAAAAATTTCGAAAAAAAAAATTTCGAAAAAAAAAATTAAAAAAAAAATTTAAAAAAAAAAAAAAAAAATTTCCAAAAAAAATTTTATAAAAAATTTCGAAAAAAAAAAATTTCAAAAAAAAATTTTTAAAAAAAAATCGGAAAAATTTTCCAAAAAAAAAATTTAAAAAAAAATTCGAAAAAAAAAATTTAAAAAAAAATTTTCAAAAAAATTTCAAAAAAAAAATTTAAAAAAAAATCGAAAAAAAATTTCGAAAAAAAAATTGAAAAAAAAATTTCCAAAAAAAAATTAAAAAAAAAAATTTAAAAAAAAAAATTTTTTAAAAAAAATTTTAAAAAAATTTTTTTAAAAAAATTTTAAAAAAATTTCAAAAAAAAAATTAAAAAAAAATTTCGAAAAAAAAAATTAAAAAAAAAATTTACAAAAAAAAAATAAAAAAAATAAAAAAAAAAAAATTTCAAAAAAATTTCAAAAAAAAAATTTCCAAAAAAAAAATAAAAAAAAAAAATTTCAAAAAAATTTTCAAAAAAACATAAAAAAAAAATAAAAAAAAAAATTCGAAAAAAAAAATAAAAAAAAAATTTAAAAAAAAATCGAAAAAAAATTTCGAAAAAAAAAATTTCAAAAAAAAAAATTTCAAAAAAAAATTTTAAAAAAATTTTAAAAAAAAAATTTTCAAAAAAAATTAATAAAAAATTTCGAAAAAAAAAATTTTAAAAAAAATTTCCAAAAAAAAAATTAAAAAAAAAAATTTCAAAAAAATTTCAAAAAAAAATTTCCAACAAAAAAAATTAAAAAAAAAAATTTCTAAAAAATTTCAAAAAAAAAATTTTCAAAAAAAATTAAAAAAAAATAAAAAAAAAATTTCGAAAAAAAAATTGAAAAAAAAAATTTTCAAAAAAAATTTCAAAAAAAAAATTTCCAAAAAAAAAAAATTTTTGAAAAAAAATTTTAAAAAAATTTAAAAAAAAATTCTCAAAAAAAGTTTTCGAAAAAAAAAATTAAAAAAAAAAAATTTTCAAAAAAAAATTTCAAAAAAAAAATTTAAAAAAAAAATAAAAAAAAAATTTAAAAAAAATCGAAAAAAAATTTCGAAAAAAAATTGAAAAAAAAAAAATTTCAAAAAAAAATTTCAAAAAAAAAAATTCCAAAAAAAAAATTAAAAAAAAAAAATTTTGAAAAAAAATTTTTAAAAAATTTCAAAAAAAAATTAAAAAAAAAATTTCGAAAAAAAAAATTAAAAAAAAAAAATTCAAAAAAAAAATAAAAAAAAAAAATTTTCAAAGAAAAATTTCAAAAAAAAAATTTTCAAAAAAAACTAAAAAAAAAATCGAAAAAATTTTCGAAAAAAAATTTTAAAAAAAAATTCTCAACAAAAATTTTCGAAAAAAAAAATAAAAAAAAAAATTTTCAAAAAAAAATTTAATCTTGAAAAAAAATTTAAAAAAAATTTAAAAAAAAATTCGAAAAAAAATTTAAAAAAAATTTCAAAAAAAAAATTAAAAAAAAAATTTCGAAAAAAAAAATTAAAAAAAAAATTTAAAAAAAAAAAAAAAAAATTTCTAAAAAAAATTTTATAAAAAATTTCGAAAAAAAAAAATTTCAAAAAAAAATTTAAAAAAAAAAATCGGAAAAATTTTCCAAAAAAAAAATTAAAAAAAAAAATTCGAAAAAAAAAATTTAAAAAAAAATTTTCAAAAAAATTTCAAAAAAAAAATTTAAAAAAAAATCGAAAAAAAATTTCGAAAAAAAAATTGAAAAAAAAATTTCCAAAAAAAAATTAAAAAAAAAAAATTTCAAAAAAAAAATTTTTTTAAAAAAATTTTAAAAAAATTTTTTTTAAAAAATTTAAAAAAAATTTCAAAAAAAAAATTAAAAAAAAATTTCGAAAAAAAAAATTAAAAAAAAAATTTACAAAAAAAAAATAAAAAAAAAAAATTTCAAAAAAATTTCAAAAAAAAAATTTCCAAAAAAAAAATAAAAAAAAAAAATTTCAAAAAAATTTTCAAAAAAAATTTAAAAAAAATAAAAAAAAAAATTCGAAAAAAAAAATAAAAAAAAAATTTTAAAAAAAATCGAAAAAAAATTTCGAAAAAAAAAATTTCAAAAAAAATTTTTTTAAAAAATTTAAAAAAAATTTCAAAAAAAAAATTAAAAAAAAATTTCGAAAAAAAAAATTTAAAAAAAAATTTACAAAAAAAAAATAAAAAAAAAAAAATTTCAAAAAAATTTCAAAAAAAAAATTTCCAAAAAAAAAATAAAAAAAAAAAATTTCAAAAAAATTTTCAAAAAAAATTAAAAAAAAATAAAAAAAAAAAATTCGAAAAAAAAAATAAAAAAAAAATTTTAAAAAAAATCGAAAAAAAATTTCGAAAAAAAAATTTCAAAAAAAAAATTTTTAAAAAAAAATTTTAAAAAAATTAAAAAAAAAAATTTCGAAAAAAAAAATTTCAAAAAAAATTTCCGAAAAAAAAATAAAAAAAAAATTTTCAAAAAAAAATTTCAAAAAAAAAAATTTTCAAAAAAAAATAAAAAAAAAATTTAAAAAAAAATTCGAAAAAAAATTTCGAAAAAAAAATTGAAAAAAAAAAAATTTTAAAAAAAATTTCGAAAAAAATTTCAAAAAAATAATTTTAAAAAAAATCGAAAAAAAATTTCAAAAAAATTTCAAAAAAAAAATTTTCAAAAAAAATAAAAAAAAAAAATTTCGAAAAAAAAAATAAAAAAAAAATTGAAAAAAAAAAAAATTTCAAAAAAAAATTAAAAAAAAAACATCGAAAAAATTTTCGAAAAAAAAAATTTAAAAAAAAATTCTCAACAAAAATTTTCGAAATAAAAAATAAAAAAAAAATTTTCAAAAAAATTTTCGAAAAAAAAAATTTCAAAAAAAAATTCGAAAAAAAAATTTAAAAAAAATTTCCAAAAAAAAATTAAAAAAAAAAAATTTCCAAAAAAAAAATAAAAAAAAAAAAATTTCAAAAAAAAAATTTTCAAAAAAAATTTTAAAAAAATTTCAAAAAAAAAATTAAAAAAAAAATTTAAAAAAAAAATTTTCAAAAAAAAAATTTAAAAAAAAAAAATTCAAAAAAAAATTTCAAAAAAAAAATTCAAAAAAAAAAGTTTCAAAAAAATTTCAAAAAATAAATTTAAAAAAAAAAATTTCAAAAAAATTTCAAAAAAAAATTTTTAAAAAAAAATTTTTAAAAAAAAATTTTTAAAAAAAAATTTAAAAAAAATTTCAAAAAAAAAATAAAAAAAAAATATTTTGAAAAAAAAAATTAAAAAAAAATAAAAAAAAAAAATTTCAAAAAAATTTCAAAAAAAAATTTCCAAAAAAAAAATAAAAAAAAAAAAATTTCAAAAAAATTCGAAAAAAAATTTCGAAAAAAAAATTGAAAATTTCGAAAAAAAAAAAAAAAAAAAAATTCGAAAACAAATTTCAAAAAAAAAAAATTCCAAAAAAAAAAATTTTTTTCAAAAATTTTTAAAAAAATTAAAAAAAAAAATCTCAAAAAAAGTTTTCGAAAAAAAAAATAAAAAAAAAAAAATTTTCAAAAAAAAATTTCAAAAAAAATGAAAAAAAATTAAAAAAAAAAATTTCAAAAAAAAAATTCCAAAAAAAAAATTAAAAAAAAAAAGTTTCAAAAAAATTTCAAAAAAAAAATTTAAAAAAAAAATTTCAAAAAAATTTCAAAAAAAAAATTAAAAAAAAAATTTCGAAAAAAAAAATTTAAAAAAAAAAATTTTTAAAAAAAAATTTAGAAAAAATTTCAAAAAAAAATTTCGAAAAAAAAAATTAAAAAAAAAAATTCCAAAAAAAAAATTAAAAAAAAAATTTCAAAAAAAAAATTTCCAACAATAAAATTTAAAAAAAAAAATTTCTAAAAAATTTCAAAAAAAAAATTTTCAAAAAAAAATTAAAAAAAATAAAAAAAAAAAAATTTCGAAAAAAAAAATTTTAAAAAAAATTCGAAAAAAATTTCGAAAAAAAAATTAAAAAAAAAAAATATTTCAAAAAAAAATTTCAAAAAAAAAATTCCAAAAAAAAAAAAAAAAAAAATTCAAAAAAAAAATTTTCAAAAAAAATTTTAAAAAAATTTCAAAAAAAATTTTCAAAAAAAATTTCGAAAAAAAAAAAAAAAAAAAAAAAAATTTCAAAAAAAAATTTCAAAAAAAAAATTTCCAAAAAAAAAATAAAAAAAAAAAATTTCAAAAAAAATTTCAAAAAAATTTCAAAAAAAAAATTAAAAAAAAAAATTTCGAAAAAAAAAATTTAAAAAAAAAAAATTTCAAAAAAAAATTTAATTTCCAAAAAAAAAAATTTTTTAAAAAAATTTTTAAAAAAATTTAAAAAAAAATCTCAAAAAAAGTTTTCGAAAAAAAAAAAAAAAAATTTTCAAAAAAAAATTTCAAAAAAAATAAAAAAAAATTTAAAAAAAAAATCGAAAAAAAATTTCGAAAAAAAAATTGAAAAAAAAAAATATTTCAAAAAAAAATTTCAAAAAAAAAATTCCAAAAAAAAAAAAAAAAATTTCAAAAAAAAAATTTTCAAAAAAAATTAAAAAAAAATAAAAAAAAAAAATTCGAAAAAAAAAATAAAAAAAAAATTTTAAAAAAAATCGAAAAAAAATTTCGAAAAAAAAATTTCAAAAAAAAAATTTTTAAAAAAAAATTTTAAAAAAATTTAAAAAAAAAATTTCGAAAAAAAAAATTTCAAAAAAAATTTCCGAAAAAAAAATAAAAAAAAAATTTTCAAAAAAAAATTTCAAAAAAAAAAATTTTCAAAAAAAAATAAAAAAAAAATTTAAAAAAAAATTCGAAAAAAAATTTCGAAAAAAAAATTGAAAAAAAAAAAATTTTAAAAAAAATTTCGAAAAAAATTTCAAAAAAATAATTTTAAAAAAAATCGAAAAAAAATTTCAAAAAAATTTCAAAAAAAAAATTTTCAAAAAAAATAAAAAAAAAAAATTTCGAAAAAAAAAATAAAAAAAAAATTGAAAAAAAAAAAATTTTTCAAAAAAAAATTTAAAAAAAATTTCAAAAAAAAATTAAAAAAAAAACATCGAAAAAATTTTCGAAAAAAAAAATTTAAAAAAAAATTCTCAACAAAAATTTTCGAAATAAAAAATAAAAAAAAAATTTTCAAAAAAATTTTCGAAAAAAAAAATTTCAAAAAAAAATTCGAAAAAAAAATTTAAAAAAAATTTCCAAAAAAAAATTAAAAAAAAAAA
The DNA here is from genome assembly GCA_944452925.2 of Chrysolina oricalcia. NCBI lineage: Eukaryota > Metazoa > Arthropoda > Insecta > Coleoptera > Chrysomelidae > Chrysolina > Chrysolina oricalcia. The sequence continues at coordinate 41,740,118 of OX101811.2, forward strand.
ATTTCCAAAAAAAAAATAAAAAAAAAAAAATTTCAAAAAAAAAATTTTCAAAAAAAATTTTAAAAAAATTTCAAAAAAAAAATTAAAAAAAAAATTTAAAAAAAAAATTTTCAAAAAAAAAATTTAAAAAAAAAAAATTCAAAAAAAAATTTCAAAAAAAAAATTCAAAAAAAAAAGTTTCAAAAAAATTTCAAAAAATAAATTTAAAAAAAAAAATTTCAAAAAAATTTCAAAAAAAAATTTTTAAAAAAAAATTTTTAAAAAAAAATTTTTAAAAAAAAATTTAAAAAAAATTTCAAAAAAAAAATAAAAAAAAAATATTTTGAAAAAAAAAATTAAAAAAAAATAAAAAAAAAAAATTTCAAAAAAATTTCAAAAAAAAATTTCCAAAAAAAAAATAAAAAAAAAAAAATTTCAAAAAAATTCGAAAAAAAATTTCGAAAAAAAAATTGAAAATTTCGAAAAAAAAAAAAAAAAAAAAATTCGAAAACAAATTTCAAAAAAAAAAAAATTCCAAAAAAAAAAATTTTTTTCAAAAATTTTTAAAAAAATTAAAAAAAAAAATCTCAAAAAAAGTTTTCGAAAAAAAAAATAAAAAAAAAAAAATTTTCAAAAAAAAATTTCAAAAAAAATGAAAAAAAATTAAAAAAAAAAATTTCAAAAAAAAAATTCCAAAAAAAAAATTAAAAAAAAAAAGTTTCAAAAAAATTTCAAAAAAAAAATTTAAAAAAAAAATTTCAAAAAAATTTCAAAAAAAAAATTAAAAAAAAAATTTCGAAAAAAAAAATTTCAAAAAAAAAATTTTTAAAAAAAAATTTAGAAAAAATTTCAAAAAAAAATTTCGAAAAAAAAAATTAAAAAAAAAAATTCCAAAAAAAAAATTAAAAAAAAAATTTCAAAAAAAAAATTTCCAACAATAAAATTTAAAAAAAAAAATTTCTAAAAAATTTCAAAAAAAAAATTTTCAAAAAAAAATTAAAAAAAATAAAAAAAAAAAAATTTCGAAAAAAAAAATTTTAAAAAAAATTCGAAAAAAAATTTCGAAAAAAAAATTAAAAAAAAAAAATATTTCAAAAAAAAATTTCAAAAAAAAAATTCCAAAAAAAAAAAAAAAAAAAATTCAAAAAAAAAATTTTCAAAAAAAATTTTAAAAAAATTTCAAAAAAAATTTTCAAAAAAAATTTCGAAAAAAAAAAAAAAAAAAAAAAAATTTCAAAAAAAAATTTCAAAAAAAAAATTTCCAAAAAAAAAATAAAAAAAAAAAATTTCAAAAAAAATTTCAAAAAAATTTCAAAAAAAAAATTAAAAAAAAAAATTTCGAAAAAAAAAATTTAAAAAAAAAAAATTTCAAAAAAAAATTTAATTTCCAAAAAAAAAATTTTTTAAAAAAATTTTTAAAAAAATTTAAAAAAAAATCTCAAAAAAAGTTTTCGAAAAAAAAAAAAAAAAATTTTCAAAAAAAAATTTCAAAAAAAATAAAAAAAAATTTAAAAAAAAAATCGAAAAAAAATTTCGAAAAAAAAATTGAAAAAAAAAAATATTTCAAAAAAAAATTTCAAAAAAAAAATTCCAAAAAAAAAAAAAAAAATTTCAAAAAAAAAATTTTCAAAAAAAATTTTAAAAAAATTTCAAAAAAAATTTTCAAAAAAAATTTCGAAAAAAAAAATAAAAAAAAAAAAATTTCAAAAAAAAATTTCAAAAAAAAAATTTCCAAAAAAAAAATAAAAAAAAAAAATTTCAAAAAAAATTTTAAAAAAATTTCAAAAATAAAATTAAAAAAAAAAATTTCGAAAAAAAAAATTAAAAAAAAAAAAATTTCAAAAAAAAATTTCAAAAAAAAAAATTAAAAAAAAAAAGTTTCAAAAAAATTTCAAAAAATAAATTAAAAAAAAAAAATTTCAAAAAAATTTCAAAAAAAAAATTTTTAAAAGAAAATTTTTTAAAAAAAATTTAAAAAAAATTTCAAAAAAAAAATAAAAAAAAAATATTTCGAAAAAAAAAATTAAAAAAAAATAAAAATAAAAAAATTTCAAAAAAATTTCAAAAAAAAATTTCCAAAAAAAAAATAAAAAAAAAAATTTCAAAAAAATTTCAAAAAAAAAATTTTCAAAAAAAATTAATAAAAAATTTCGAAAAAAAAAATTTAAAAAAAAATTTCCAAAAAAAAAATTAAAAAAAAAAATTTCAAAAAAATTTCAAAAAAAAATTTCCAACAAAAAAAATTAAAAAAAAAATTTCTAAAAAATTTCAAAAAAAAAATTTTCAAAAAAAATTTTAAAAAAAATAAAAAAAAAATTTCGAAAAAAAATTGAAAAAAAAAATTTTCAAAAAAAATTTCAAAAAAAAAATTTCCAAAAAAAAAAAATTTTTGAAAAAAATTTTTAAAAAAATTTAAAAAAAAATTCTCAAAAAAAGTTTTCGAAAAAAAAAATTAAAAAAAAAATTTTCAAAAAAAAATTTCAAAAAAAAAATTTTCAAAAAAAATAAAAAAAAAATTTAAAAAAAATCGAAAAAAAATTTCGAAAAAAAATTGAAAAAAAAAAAATTTCAAAAAAAAATTTCAAAAAAAAAAATTCCAAAAAAAAAATAAAAAAAAAAATTCGGAAAAATTTTCCAAAAAAAAAAATTAAAAAAAAAATTTCGAAAAAAAAAATAAAAAAAAAAATTTCGAAAAAAAAAATTAAAAAAAAAATTTTCAAAAAAATTTCGAAAAAAAAAATTTAAAAAAAAATTTCCGAAAAAAAAATAAAAAAAAAATTTTCAAAAAAAAATTTCAAAAAAAAAAATTTTCAAAAAAAAAATAAAAAAAAAATTAAAAAAAAATTCGAAAAAAAATTTCGAAAAAAAAATTGAAAAAAAAAAAATTTTAAAAAAAATTTCGAAAAAAATTTCAAAAAAATAATTTAAAAAAAAATCGAAAAAAAATTTCAAAAAAATTTCAAAAAAAAAATTTTCAAAAAAAATAAAAAAAAAAAATTTCGAAAAAAAAAATAAAAAAAAAATTGAAAAAAAAAAAAATTTTCAAAAAAAAATTTAAAAAAAATTTCCAAAACAAAAAATTTAAAAAAAAATTAAAAAAAAAACATCGAAAAAATTTTCGAAAAAAAAAATTTAAAAAAAAATTCTCAACAAAAATTTTCGAAATAAAAAATAAAAAAAAATTTTCAAAAAAATTTTCGAAAAAAAAATTTCAAAAAAAAATTCGAAAAAAAAATTTAAAAAAAATTTCCAAAAAAAATTAAAAAAAAAAATTTCCAAAAAAAAAATAAAAAAAAAAAATTTCAAAAAAAAAATTTTCAAAAAAAATTTTAAAAAAATTTCAAAAAAAAAAATTAAAAAAAAATTTAAAAAAAAAATTTTCAAAAAAAAAATTAAAAAAAAAAAAATTCAAAAAAAAATTTCAAAAAAAAAATTAAAAAAAAAAAGTTTCAAAAAAATTTCAAAAAATAAATTTAAAAAAAAAAATTTCAAAAAAATTTCAAAAAAAAATTTTTAAAAAAAAATTTTTAAAAAAAAATTTAAAAAAAAATTTCAAAAAAAAAATAAAAAAAAAATATTTCGAAAAAAAAAATTAAAAAAAAATAAAAAAAAAAAAAAATTCAAAAAAATTTCAAAAAAAAATTTCCAAAAAAAAAATAAAAAAAAAAAAATTTCAAAAAAATTCGAAAAAAAATTTCGAAAAAAAAATTGAAAATTTCGAAAAAAAAAAAAAAAAAAAAAAAAATTCGAAAACAAATTTCAAAAAAAAAAAAATTCAAAAAAAAAAAAATTTTTTCAAAAATTTTTAAAAAAATTTAAAAAAAAAATCTCTAAAAAAGTTTTCGAAAAAAAAAATAAAAAAAAAAAAATTTTCAAAAAAAAATTTCAAAAAAATGAAAAAAAATTAAAAAAAAAAATTTCAAAAAAAAAATTCCAAAAAAAAAATTAAAAAAAAAAAGTTTCAAAAAAATTTCAAAAAAAAAATTAAAAAAAAAAAATTTCAAAAAAATTTCAAAAAAAAAATTAAAAAAAAAATTTCGAAAAAAAAAATTTCAAAAAAAAAATTTTTAAAAAAAAATTTAGAAAAAATTTCAAAAAAAAATTTCGAAAAAAAAAATTAAAAAAAAATTTCCAAAAAAAAAATTAAAAAAAAAAATTTCAAAAAAAAAATTTCCAACAAAAAAATTAAAAAAAAAAAATTTCTAAAAAATTTCAAAAAAAAAATTTTCAAAAAAAATTTAAAAAAAATAAAAAAAAAAAAATTTCGAAAAAAAAAATTCGAAAAAAAATTTCGAAAAAAAAATTTAAAAAAAAAAATATTTCA
>OX101811.2:41749420-41766920 GCA_944452925.2 Chrysolina oricalcia
AAAAATTTCGAAAAAAAAATTGAAAAAAAAAAAATTTTAAAAAAAATTTCGAAAAAAATTTCAAAAAAATAATTTTAAAAAAAATCGAAAAAAAATTTCAAAAAAATTTCAAAAAAAAAATTTTCAAAAAAAATAAAAAAAAAAAATTTCGAAAAAAAAAATAAAAAAAAAATTGAAAAAAAAAAAAATTTTCAAAAAAAAATTTAAAAAAAATTTCCAAAACAAAAAATTTCAAAAAAAAATTAAAAAAAAAACATCGAAAAAATTTTCGAAAAAAAAAATTTAAAAAAAAATTCTCAACAAAAATTTTCGAAATAAAAAATAAAAAAAAAATTTTCAAAAAAATTTTCGAAAAAAAAAATTTCAAAAAAAAATTCGAAAAAAAAATTTAAAAAAAATTTCCAAAAAAAAATTAAAAAAAAAAATTTCCAAAAAAAAAATAAAAAAAAAAAAATTTCAAAAAAAAAATTTTCAAAAAAAATTTTAAAAAAATTTCAAAAAAAAAATTAAAAAAAAAATTTAAAAAAAAAATTTTCAAAAAAAAAATTTAAAAAAAAAAAATTCAAAAAAAAATTTCAAAAAAAAAATTCAAAAAAAAAAGTTTCAAAAAAATTTCAAAAAATAAATTAAAAAAAAAAAATTTCAAAAAAATTTCAAAAAAAAATTTTTAAAAAAAAATTTTTAAAAAAAATTTTTAAAAAAAAATTTAAAAAAAATTTCAAAAAAAAAATAAAAAAAAAATATTTTGAAAAAAAAAATTAAAAAAAAATAAAAAAAAAAATTTCAAAAAAATTTCAAAAAAAAATTTCCAAAAAAAAAATAAAAAAAAAAAAATTTCAAAAAAATTCGAAAAAAAATTTCGAAAAAAAAATTGAAAATTTCGAAAAAAAAAAAAAAAAAAAAAATTCGAAAACAAATTTCAAAAAAAAAAAAATTCCAAAAAAAAAAATTTTTTTCAAAAATTTTTAAAAAAATTAAAAAAAAAAATCTCAAAAAAAGTTTTCGAAAAAAAAAATAAAAAAAAAAAAATTTTCAAAAAAAAATTTCAAAAAAAATGAAAAAAAATTAAAAAAAAAAATTTCAAAAAAAAAATTCCAAAAAAAAAATTAAAAAAAAAAAGTTTCAAAAAAATTTCAAAAAAAAAATTTAAAAAAAAAATTTCAAAAAAATTTCAAAAAAAAAATTAAAAAAAAAATTTCGAAAAAAAAAATTTCAAAAAAAAAATTTTTAAAAAAAAATTTAGAAAAAATTTCAAAAAAAAATTTCGAAAAAAAAAATTAAAAAAAAAAATTCCAAAAAAAAAATTAAAAAAAAAATTTCAAAAAAAAAATTTCCAACAAAAAAATTAAAAAAAAAAAATTTCTAAAAAATTTCAAAAAAAAAATTTTCAAAAAAAAATTTAAAAAAATAAAAAAAAAAAAATTTCGAAAAAAAAAATTTTAAAAAAAATTCGAAAAAAAATTTCGAAAAAAAAATTAAAAAAAAAAAATATTTCAAAAAAAAATTTCAAAAAAAAAATTCCAGAAAAAAAAAAAAAAAAATTTCAAAAAAAAAATTTTCAAAAAAAATTTTAAAAAAATTTCAAAAAAAATTTTCAAAAAAAATTTCGAAAAAAAAAAAAAAAAAAAAAAAATTTCAAAAAAAAATTTCAAAAAAAAAATTTCCAAAAAAAAAATAAAAAAAAAAAATTTCAAAAAAAATTTCAAAAAAATTTCAAAAAAAAAATTAAAAAAAAAAATTTCGAAAAAAAAAATTTAAAAAAAAAAAATTTCAAAAAAAAATTTAATTTCCAAAAAAAAAAATTTTTGAAAAAAATTTTTAAAAAAATTTAAAAAAAAATCTCAAAAAAAGTTTTCGAAAAAAAAAAAAAAAAATTTTCAAAAAAAAATTTCAAAAAAAATAAAAAAAAATTTAAAAAAAAAATCGAAAAAAAATTTCGAAAAAAAAATTGAAAAAAAAAAATATTTCAAAAAAAAAAAAAAAAATTTCAAAAAAAAAATTTTCAAAAAAAATTTTAAAAAAATTTCAAAAAAAATTTTCAAAAAAAATTTCGAAAAAAAAAATAAAAAAAAAAAAATTTCAAAAAAAAATTTCAAAAAAAAATTTCCAAAAAAAAAATAAAAAAAAAAAATTTCAAAAAAAATTTTAAAAAAATTTCAAAAATAAAATTAAAAAAAAAAATTTCGAAAAAAAAAATTTAAAAAAAAAAAATTTCAAAAAAAAATTTCAAAAAAAAAAATTAAAAAAAAAAAGTTTCAAAAAAATTTCAAAAAATAAATTAAAAAAAAAAATTTCAAAAAAATTTCAAAAAAAAAATTTTTAAAAGAAAATTTTTTAAAAAAAATTTTAAAAAAATTTCAAAAAAATTTCAAAAAAAAAATAAAAAAAAAATATTTCGAAAAAAAAAATTAAAAAAAAATAAAAATAAAAAAATTTCAAAAAAATTTCAAAAAAAAATTTCCAAAAAAAAAATAAAAAAAAAAATTTCAAAAAAATTTCAAAAAAAAATTTTTCAAAAAAAATTAATAAAAAATTTCGAAAAAAAAAATTTAAAAAAAAATTTCCAAAAAAAAAATTAAAAAAAAAAATTTCAAAAAAATTTCAAAAAAAAATTTCCAACAAAAAAAATAAAAAAAAAATTTCGAAAAAAAAATTGAAAAAAAAAATTTTCAAAAAAAATTTCAAAAAAAAAATTTCCAAAAAAAAAAAATTTTTGAAAAAAATTTTTAAAAAAATTAAAAAAAAAATTCTCAAAAAAAGTTTTCGAAAAAAAAAATTAAAAAAAAAATTTTCAAAAAAAAATTTCAAAAAAAAAATTTTCAAAAAAAATTAAAAAAAAATTTAAAAAAAATCGAAAAAAAATTTCGAAAAAAAATTGAAAAAAAAAAAATTTCAAAAAAAAATTTCAAAAAAAAAAATTCCAAAAAAAAAATAAAAAAAAAAATTCGGAAAAATTTTCCAAAAAAAAAAATTAAAAAAAAAATTTCGAAAAAAAAAATAAAAAAAAAAATTTCGAAAAAAAAAATTAAAAAAAAAATTTTCAAAAAAATTTCGAAAAAAAAAATTTAAAAAAAAATTTCCGAAAAAAAAATAAAAAAAAAATTTTCAAAAAAAAATTTCAAAAAAAAAAATTTTCAAAAAAAAAATAAAAAAAAAATTAAAAAAAAATTCGAAAAAAAATTTCGAAAAAAAAATTGAAAAAAAAAAAATTTTAAAAAAAATTTCGAAAAAAATTTCAAAAAAATAATTTAAAAAAAAATCGAAAAAAAATTTCAAAAAAATTTCAAAAAAAAAATTTTCAAAAAAAATAAAAAAAAAAAATTTCGAAAAAAAAAATAAAAAAAAAATTGAAAAAAAAAAAAATTTTCAAAAAAAAATTTAAAAAAAATTTCCAAAACAAAAAATTTAAAAAAAAATTAAAAAAAAAACATCGAAAAAATTTTCGAAAAAAAAAATTTAAAAAAAAATTCTCAACAAAAATTTTCGAAATAAAAAATAAAAAAAAATTTTCAAAAAAATTTTCGAAAAAAAAATTTCAAAAAAAAATTCGAAAAAAAAATTTAAAAAAAATTTCCAAAAAAAATTTAAAAAAAAAAATTTCCAAAAAAAAAATAAAAAAAAAAAATTTCAAAAAAAAAATTTTCAAAAAAAATTTTAAAAAAATTTCAAAAAAAAAATTTAAAAAAAAATTTAAAAAAAAAATTTTCAAAAAAAAAATTAAAAAAAAAAAAATTCAAAAAAAAATTTCAAAAAAAAAATTAAAAAAAAAAAGTTTCAAAAAAATTTCAAAAAATAAATTTAAAAAAAAAAATTTCAAAAAAATTTCAAAAAAAAATTTTTAAAAAAAAATTTTTAAAAAAAAATTTAAAAAAAAATTTCAAAAAAAAAATAAAAAAAAAATATTTCGAAAAAAAAAATTAAAAAAAAATAAAAAAAAAAAAAATTTCAAAAAAATTTCAAAAAAAAATTTCAAAAAAAAAATTAAAAAAAAATTTCGAAAAAAAAAATTTAAAAAAAAATTTACAAAAAAAAAATAAAAAAAAAAAAATTTCAAAAAAATTTCAAAAAAAAAATTTCCAAAAAAAAAATAAAAAAAAAAAATTTCAAAAAAATTTTCAAAAAAAATTAAAAAAAAATAAAAAAAAAAAATTCGAAAAAAAAAATAAAAAAAAAATTTTAAAAAAAATCGAAAAAAAATTTCGAAAAAAAAATTTCAAAAAAAAAATTTTTAAAAAAAAATTTCAAAAAAAAAATTTTCAAAAAAAAATAAAAAAAAAATTTAAAAAAAAATTCGAAAAAAAATTTCGAAAAAAAAATTGAAAAAAAAAAAATTTTAAAAAAAATTTCGAAAAAAATTTCAAAAAAATAATTTTAAAAAAAATCGAAAAAAAATTTCAAAAAAATTTCAAAAAAAAAATTTTCAAAAAAAATAAAAAAAAAAAATTTCGAAAAAAAAAATAAAAAAAAAATTGAAAAAAAAAAAAATTTTCAAAAAAAAATTTAAAAAAAATTTCCAAAACAAAAAATTTCAAAAAAAAATTAAAAAAAAAACATCGAAAAAATTTTCGAAAAAAAAAATTTTAAAAAAAATTCTCAACAAAAATTTTCGAAATAAAAAATAAAAAAAAAATTTTCAAAAAAATTTTCGAAAAAAAAAATTTCAAAAAAAAATTCGAAAAAAAAATTTAAAAAAAATTTCCAAAAAAAAATTAAAAAAAAAAATTTCCAAAAAAAAAATAAAAAAAAAAAAATTTCAAAAAAAAAATTTTCAAAAAAAATTTTAAAAAAATTTCAAAAAAAAAATTAAAAAAAAAATTTAAAAAAAAAATTTTCAAAAAAAAAATTTAAAAAAAAAAAATTCAAAAAAAAATTTCAAAAAAAAAATTCAAAAAAAAAAGTTTCAAAAAAATTTCAAAAAATAAATTAAAAAAAAAAAATTTCAAAAAAATTTCAAAAAAAAATTTTTAAAAAAAAATTTTTAAAAAAAATTTTTAAAAAAAAATTTAAAAAAAATTTCAAAAAAAAAATAAAAAAAAAATATTTTGAAAAAAAAAATTAAAAAAAAATAAAAAAAAAAATTTCAAAAAAATTTCAAAAAAAAATTTCCAAAAAAAAAATAAAAAAAAAAAAATTTCAAAAAAATTCGAAAAAAAATTTCGAAAAAAAAATTGAAAATTTCGAAAAAAAAAAAAAAAAAAAAAATTCGAAAACAAATTTCAAAAAAAAAAAAATTCCAAAAAAAAAAATTTTTTTCAAAAATTTTTAAAAAAATTAAAAAAAAAAATCTCAAAAAAAGTTTTCGAAAAAAAAAATAAAAAAAAAAAAATTTTCAAAAAAAAATTTCAAAAAAAATGAAAAAAAATTAAAAAAAAAAATTTCAAAAAAAAAATTCCAAAAAAAAAATTAAAAAAAAAAAGTTTCAAAAAAATTTCAAAAAAAAAATTTAAAAAAAAAATTTCAAAAAAATTTCAAAAAAAAAATTAAAAAAAAAATTTCGAAAAAAAAAATTTCAAAAAAAAAATTTTTAAAAAAAAATTTAGAAAAAATTTCAAAAAAAAATTTCGAAAAAAAAAATTAAAAAAAAAAATTCCAAAAAAAAAATTAAAAAAAAAATTTCAAAAAAAAAATTTCCAACAAAAAAATTAAAAAAAAAAAATTTCTAAAAAATTTCAAAAAAAAAATTTTCAAAAAAAAATAAAAAAAAATAAAAAAAAAAAAATTTCGAAAAAAAAAATTTTAAAAAAAATACGAAAAAAAATTTCGAAAAAAAAATTAAAAAAAAAAAATATTTCAAAAAAAAATTTCAAAAAAAAAATTCCAGAAAAAAAAAAAAAAAAATTTCAAAAAAAAAATTTTCAAAAAAAATTTTAAAAAAATTTCAAAAAAAATTTTCAAAAAAAATTTCGAAAAAAAAAAAAAAAAAAAAAAAAATTTCAAAAAAAAATTTCAAAAAAAAAATTTCCAAAAAAAAAATAAAAAAAAAAAATTTCAAAAAAAATTTCAAAAAAATTTCAAAAAAAAAATTAAAAAAAAAAATTTCGAAAAAAAAAATTAAAAAAAAAAAAATTTCAAAAAAAAATTTAATTTCCAAAAAAAAAAATTTTTGAAAAAAATTTTTAAAAAAATTTAAAAAAAAATCTCAAAAAAAGTTTTCGAAAAAAAAAATAAAAAAAAAAAAATTTCAAAAAAAAAATTTTTAAAAAAAAATTTTTTAAAAAAAATTTAAAAAAAATTTCAAAAAAAAAATAAAAAAAAAATATTTCGAAAAAAAAAATTAAAAAAAAAAAAATTTCAAAAAAATTTCAAAAAAAAATTTCCAAAAAAAAAATAAAAAAAAAAAATTTCAAAAAAATTTCAAAAAAAAAATTTTCAAAAAAAATTAATAAAAAATTTCGAAAAAAAAAATTTTAAAAAAAATTTCCAAAAAAAAAATTTAAAAAAAAATTTCAAAAAAATTTCAAAAAAAAATTTCCAACAAAAAAAATTAAAAAAAAAAATTTCTAAAAAATTTCAAAAAAAAAATTTTCAAAAAAAATTAAAAAAAAATAAAAAAAAAAATTTCGAAAAAAAAATTGAAAAAAAAAATTTTCAAAAAAAATTTCAAAAAAAAAATTTCCAAAAAAAAAAAATTTTTGAAAAAAATTTTTAAAAAAATTTAAAAAAAAATTCTCAAAAAAAGTTTTCGAAAAAAAAAATTAAAAAAAAAAATTTTCAAAAAAAAATTTCAAAAAAAAAATTTTCAAAAAAAATAAAAAAAAAATTTAAAAAAAATCGAAAAAAAATTTCGAAAAAAAATTGAAAAAAAAAAAATTTCAAAAAAAAAATAAAAAAAAAAAATTTTCAAAGAAAAATTTCAAAAAAAAAATTTTCAAAAAAAACTAAAAAAAAAATCGAAAAAATTTTCGAAAAAAAATTTTAAAAAAAAATTCTCAACAAAAATTTTCGAAAAAAAAAAAAAAAAAAAAATTTTCAAAAAAAAATTTAATCTTGAAAAAAAATTTAAAAAAAATTTAAAAAAAAATTCGAAAAAAAATTTAAAAAAAATTTCAAAAAAAAAATTTCGAAAAAAAAAATTTCGAAAAAAAAAATTAAAAAAAAAATTTAAAAAAAAAAAAAAAAAATTTCCAAAAAAAATTTTATAAAAAATTTCGAAAAAAAAAAATTTCAAAAAAAAATTTTTAAAAAAAAATCGGAAAAATTTTCCAAAAAAAAAATTTAAAAAAAAATTCGAAAAAAAAAATTTAAAAAAAAATTTTCAAAAAAATTTCAAAAAAAAAATTTAAAAAAAAATCGAAAAAAAATTTCGAAAAAAAAATTGAAAAAAAAATTTCCAAAAAAAAATTAAAAAAAAAAATTTAAAAAAAAAAATTTTTTAAAAAAAATTTTAAAAAAATTTTTTTAAAAAAATTTTAAAAAAATTTCAAAAAAAAAATTAAAAAAAAATTTCGAAAAAAAAAATTAAAAAAAAAATTTACAAAAAAAAAATAAAAAAAATAAAAAAAAAAAAATTTCAAAAAAATTTCAAAAAAAAAATTTCCAAAAAAAAAATAAAAAAAAAAAATTTCAAAAAAATTTTCAAAAAAACATAAAAAAAAAATAAAAAAAAAAATTCGAAAAAAAAAATAAAAAAAAAATTTAAAAAAAAATCGAAAAAAAATTTCGAAAAAAAAAATTTCAAAAAAAAAAATTTCAAAAAAAAATTTTAAAAAAATTTTAAAAAAAAAATTTTCAAAAAAAATTAATAAAAAATTTCGAAAAAAAAAATTTTAAAAAAAATTTCCAAAAAAAAAATTAAAAAAAAAAATTTCAAAAAAATTTCAAAAAAAAATTTCCAACAAAAAAAATTAAAAAAAAAAATTTCTAAAAAATTTCAAAAAAAAAATTTTCAAAAAAAATTAAAAAAAAATAAAAAAAAAATTTCGAAAAAAAAATTGAAAAAAAAAATTTTCAAAAAAAATTTCAAAAAAAAAATTTCCAAAAAAAAAAAATTTTTGAAAAAAAATTTTAAAAAAATTTAAAAAAAAATTCTCAAAAAAAGTTTTCGAAAAAAAAAATTAAAAAAAAAAAATTTTCAAAAAAAAATTTCAAAAAAAAAATTTAAAAAAAAAATAAAAAAAAAATTTAAAAAAAATCGAAAAAAAATTTCGAAAAAAAATTGAAAAAAAAAAAATTTCAAAAAAAAATTTCAAAAAAAAAAATTCCAAAAAAAAAATAAAAAAAAAAAAATTTTGAAAAAAAATTTTTAAAAAATTTCAAAAAAAAATTAAAAAAAAAATTTCGAAAAAAAAAATTAAAAAAAAAAAATTCAAAAAAAAAATAAAAAAAAAAAATTTTCAAAGAAAAATTTCAAAAAAAAAATTTTCAAAAAAAACTAAAAAAAAAATCGAAAAAATTTTCGAAAAAAAATTTTAAAAAAAAATTCTCAACAAAAATTTTCGAAAAAAAAAATAAAAAAAAAAATTTTCAAAAAAAAATTTAATCTTGAAAAAAAATTTAAAAAAAATTTAAAAAAAAATTCGAAAAAAAATTTAAAAAAAATTTCAAAAAAAAAATTAAAAAAAAAATTTCGAAAAAAAAAATTAAAAAAAAAATTTAAAAAAAAAAAAAAAAAATTTCTAAAAAAAATTTTATAAAAAATTTCGAAAAAAAAAAATTTCAAAAAAAAATTTAAAAAAAAAAATCGGAAAAATTTTCCAAAAAAAAAATTAAAAAAAAAAATTCGAAAAAAAAAATTTAAAAAAAAATTTTCAAAAAAATTTCAAAAAAAAAATTTAAAAAAAAATCGAAAAAAAATTTCGAAAAAAAAATTGAAAAAAAAATTTCCAAAAAAAAATTAAAAAAAAAAAATTTCAAAAAAAAAATTTTTTTAAAAAAATTTTAAAAAAATTTTTTTTAAAAAATTTAAAAAAAATTTCAAAAAAAAAATTAAAAAAAAATTTCGAAAAAAAAAATTAAAAAAAAAATTTACAAAAAAAAAATAAAAAAAAAAAATTTCAAAAAAATTTCAAAAAAAAAATTTCCAAAAAAAAAATAAAAAAAAAAAATTTCAAAAAAATTTTCAAAAAAAATTTAAAAAAAATAAAAAAAAAAATTCGAAAAAAAAAATAAAAAAAAAATTTTAAAAAAAATCGAAAAAAAATTTCGAAAAAAAAAATTTCAAAAAAAATTTTTTTAAAAAATTTAAAAAAAATTTCAAAAAAAAAATTAAAAAAAAATTTCGAAAAAAAAAATTTAAAAAAAAATTTACAAAAAAAAAATAAAAAAAAAAAAATTTCAAAAAAATTTCAAAAAAAAAATTTCCAAAAAAAAAATAAAAAAAAAAAATTTCAAAAAAATTTTCAAAAAAAATTAAAAAAAAATAAAAAAAAAAAATTCGAAAAAAAAAATAAAAAAAAAATTTTAAAAAAAATCGAAAAAAAATTTCGAAAAAAAAATTTCAAAAAAAAAATTTTTAAAAAAAAATTTTAAAAAAATTTAAAAAAAAAATTTCGAAAAAAAAAATTTCAAAAAAAATTTCCGAAAAAAAAATAAAAAAAAAATTTTCAAAAAAAAATTTCAAAAAAAAAAATTTTCAAAAAAAAATAAAAAAAAAATTTAAAAAAAAATTCGAAAAAAAATTTCGAAAAAAAAATTGAAAAAAAAAAAATTTTAAAAAAAATTTCGAAAAAAATTTCAAAAAAATAATTTTAAAAAAAATCGAAAAAAAATTTCAAAAAAATTTCAAAAAAAAAATTTTCAAAAAAAATAAAAAAAAAAAATTTCGAAAAAAAAAATAAAAAAAAAATTGAAAAAAAAAAAAATTTCAAAAAAAAATTAAAAAAAAAACATCGAAAAAATTTTCGAAAAAAAAAATTTAAAAAAAAATTCTCAACAAAAATTTTCGAAATAAAAAATAAAAAAAAAATTTTCAAAAAAATTTTCGAAAAAAAAAATTTCAAAAAAAAATTCGAAAAAAAAATTTAAAAAAAATTTCCAAAAAAAAATTAAAAAAAAAAAATTTCCAAAAAAAAAATAAAAAAAAAAAAATTTCAAAAAAAAAATTTTCAAAAAAAATTTTAAAAAAATTTCAAAAAAAAAATTAAAAAAAAAATTTAAAAAAAAAATTTTCAAAAAAAAAATTTAAAAAAAAAAAATTCAAAAAAAAATTTCAAAAAAAAAATTCAAAAAAAAAAGTTTCAAAAAAATTTCAAAAATTAAATTTAAAAAAAAAAATTTCAAAAAAATTTCAAAAAAAAATTTTTAAAAAAAAATTTTTAAAAAAAAATTTTTAAAAAAAAATTTAAAAAAAATTTCAAAAAAAAAATAAAAAAAAAATATTTTGAAAAAAAAAATTAAAAAAAAATAAAAAAAAAAAATTTCAAAAAAATTTCAAAAAAAAATTTCCAAAAAAAAAATAAAAAAAAAAAAATTTCAAAAAAATTCGAAAAAAAATTTCGAAAAAAAAATTGAAAATTTCGAAAAAAAAAAAAAAAAAAAAATTCGAAAACAAATTTCAAAAAAAAAAAATTCCAAAAAAAAAAATTTTTTTCAAAAATTTTTAAAAAAATTAAAAAAAAAAATCTCAAAAAAAGTTTTCGAAAAAAAAAATAAAAAAAAAAAAATTTTCAAAAAAAAATTTCAAAAAAAATGAAAAAAAATTAAAAAAAAAAATTTCAAAAAAAAAATTCCAAAAAAAAAATTAAAAAAAAAAAGTTTCAAAAAAATTTCAAAAAAAAAATTTAAAAAAAAAATTTCAAAAAAATTTCAAAAAAAAAATTAAAAAAAAAATTTCGAAAAAAAAAATTTAAAAAAAAAAATTTTTAAAAAAAAATTTAGAAAAAATTTCAAAAAAAAATTTCGAAAAAAAAAATTAAAAAAAAAAATTCCAAAAAAAAAATTAAAAAAAAAATTTCAAAAAAAAAATTTCCAACAATAAAATTTAAAAAAAAAAATTTCTAAAAAATTTCAAAAAAAAAATTTTCAAAAAAAAATTAAAAAAAATAAAAAAAAAAAAATTTCGAAAAAAAAAATTTTAAAAAAAATTCGAAAAAAAATTTCGAAAAAAAAATTAAAAAAAAAAAATATTTCAAAAAAAAATTTCAAAAAAAAAATTCCAAAAAAAAAAAAAAAAAAAATTCAAAAAAAAAATTTTCAAAAAAAATTTTAAAAAAATTTCAAAAAAAATTTTCAAAAAAAATTTCGAAAAAAAAAAAAAAAAAAAAAAAATTTCAAAAAAAAATTTCAAAAAAAAAATTTCCAAAAAAAAAATAAAAAAAAAAAATTTCAAAAAAAATTTCAAAAAAATTTCAAAAAAAAAATTAAAAAAAAAAATTTCGAAAAAAAAAATTTAAAAAAAAAAAATTTCAAAAAAAAATTTAATTTCCAAAAAAAAAAATTTTTTAAAAAAATTTTTAAAAAAATTTAAAAAAAAATCTCAAAAAAAGTTTTCGAAAAAAAAAAAAAAAAATTTTCAAAAAAAAATTTCAAAAAAAATAAAAAAAAATTTAAAAAAAAAATCGAAAAAAAATTTCGAAAAAAAAATTGAAAAAAAAAAATATTTCAAAAAAAAATTTCAAAAAAAAAATTCCAAAAAAAAAAAAAAAAATTTCAAAAAAAAAATTTTCAAAAAAAATTAAAAAAAAATAAAAAAAAAAAATTCGAAAAAAAAAATAAAAAAAAAATTTTAAAAAAAATCGAAAAAAAATTTCGAAAAAAAAATTTCAAAAAAAAAATTTTTAAAAAAAAATTTTAAAAAAATTTAAAAAAAAAATTTCGAAAAAAAAAATTTCAAAAAAAATTTCCGAAAAAAAAATAAAAAAAAAATTTTCAAAAAAAAATTTCAAAAAAAAAAATTTTCAAAAAAAAATTTCAAAAAAAAAAATTTTCAAAAAAAAATAAAAAAAAAATTTAAAAAAAAATTCGAAAAAAAATTTCGAAAAAAAAATTGAAAAAAAAAAAATTTTAAAAAAAATTTCGAAAAAAATTTCAAAAAAATAATTTTAAAAAAAATCGAAAAAAAATTTCAAAAAAATTTCAAAAAAAAAATTTTCAAAAAAAATAAAAAAAAAAAATTTCGAAAAAAAAAATAAAAAAAAAATTGAAAAAAAAAAAATTTTTCAAAAAAAAATTTAAAAAAAATTTCAAAAAAAAATTAAAAAAAAAACATCGAAAAAATTTTCGAAAAAAAAAATTTAAAAAAAAATTCTCAACAAAAATTTTCGAAATAAAAAATAAAAAAAAAATTTTCAAAAAAATTTTCGAAAAAAAAAATTTCAAAAAAAAATTCGAAAAAAAAATTTAAAAAAAATTTCCAAAAAAAAATTAAAAAAAAAAAATTTCCAAAAAAAAAATAAAAAAAAAAAAATTTCAAAAAAAAAATTTTCAAAAAAAATTTTAAAAAAATTTCAAAAAAAAAATTAAAAAAAAAATTTTAAAAAAAAATTTTCAAAAAAAAAATTTAAAAAAAAAAAATTCAAAAAAAAATTTCAAAAAAAAAATTCAAAAAAAAAAGTTTCAAAAAAATTTCAAAAAATAAATTTAAAAAAAAAAATTTCAAAAAAATTTCAAAAAAAAATTTTTAAAAAAAAATTTTTAAAAAAAAATTTTTAAAAAAAAATTTAAAAAAAATTTCAAAAAAAAAATAAAAAAAAAATATTTTGAAAAAAAAAATTAAAAAAAAATAAAAAAAAAAAATTTCAAAAAAATTTCAAAAAAAAATTTCCAAAAAAAAAATAAAAAAAAAAAAATTTCAAAAAAATTCGAAAAAAAATTTCGAAAAAAAAATTGAAAATTTCGAAAAAAAAAAAAAAAAAAAAATTCGAAAACAAATTTCAAAAAAAAAAAAATTCCAAAAAAAAAAATTTTTTTCAAAAATTTTTAAAAAAATTAAAAAAAAAAATCTCAAAAAAAGTTTTCGAAAAAAAAAATAAAAAAAAAAAAATTTTCAAAAAAAAATTTCAAAAAAAATGAAAAAAAATTAAAAAAAAAAATTTCAAAAAAAAAATTCCAAAAAAAAAATTAAAAAAAAAAAGTTTCAAAAAAATTTCAAAAAAAAAATTTAAAAAAAAAATTTCAAAAAAATTTCAAAAAAAAAATTAAAAAAAAAATTTCGAAAAAAAAAATTTCAAAAAAAAAATTTTTAAAAAAAAATTTAGAAAAAATTTCAAAAAAAAATTTCGAAAAAAAAAATTAAAAAAAAAAATTCCAAAAAAAAAATTAAAAAAAAAATTTCAAAAAAAAAATTTCCAACAATAAAATTAAAAAAAAAAAATTTCTAAAAAATTTCAAAAAAAAAATTTTCAAAAAAAAATTAAAAAAAATAAAAAAAAAAAAATTTCGAAAAAAAAAATTTTAAAAAAAATTCGAAAAAAAATTTCGAAAAAAAAATTAAAAAAAAAAAATATTTCAAAAAAAAATTTCAAAAAAAAAATTCCAAAAAAAAAAAAAAAAAAAATTCAAAAAAAAAATTTTCAAAAAAAATTTTAAAAAAATTTCAAAAAAAATTTTCAAAAAAAATTTCGAAAAAAAAAAAAAAAAAAAAAAAATTTCAAAAAAAAATTTCAAAAAAAAAATTTCCAAAAAAAAAATAAAAAAAAAAAATTTCAAAAAAAATTTCAAAAAAATTTCAAAAAAAAAATTAAAAAAAAAAATTTCGAAAAAAAAAATTTAAAAAAAAAAAATTTCAAAAAAAAATTTAATTTCCAAAAAAAAAAATTTTTTAAAAAAATTTTTAAAAAAATTTAAAAAAAAATCTCAAAAAAAGTTTTCGAAAAAAAAAAAAAAAAATTTTCAAAAAAAAATTTCAAAAAAAATAAAAAAAAATTTAAAAAAAAAATCGAAAAAAAATTTCGAAAAAAAAATTGAAAAAAAAAAATATTTCAAAAAAAAATTTCAAAAAAAAAATTCCAAAAAAAAAAAAAAAAATTTCAAAAAAAAAATTTTCAAAAAAAATTTTAAAAAAATTTCAAAAAAAATTTTCAAAAAAAATTTCGAAAAAAAAAATAAAAAAAAAAAAATTTCAAAAAAAAATTTCAAAAAAAAAATTTCCAAAAAAAAAATAAAAAAAAAAAATTTCAAAAAAAATTTTAAAAAAATTTCAAAAATAAAATTAAAAAAAAAAATTTCGAAAAAAAAAATTAAAAAAAAAAAAATTTCAAAAAAAAATTTCAAAAAAAAAAATAAAAAAAAAAAAGTTTCAAAAAAATTTCAAAAAATAAATTAAAAAAAAAAAATTTCAAAAAAATTTCAAAAAAAAAATTTTTAAAAGAAAATTTTTTAAAAAAAATTTAAAAAAAATTTCAAAAAAAAAATAAAAAAAAAATATTTCGAAAAAAAAAATTAAAAAAAAATAAAAATAAAAAAATTTCAAAAAAATTTCAAAAAAAAATTTCCAAAAAAAAAATAAAAAAAAAAATTTCAAAAAAATTTCAAAAAAAAAATTTTCAAAAAAAATTAATAAAAAATTTCGAAAAAAAAAATTTAAAAAAAAATTTCCAAAAAAAAAATTAAAAAAAAAAATTTCAAAAAAATTTCAAAAAAAAATTTCCAACAAAAAAAATTAAAAAAAAAATTTCTAAAAAATTTCAAAAAAAAAATTTTCAAAAAAAATTTTAAAAAAAATAAAAAAAAAATTTCGAAAAAAAAATTGAAAAAAAAAATTTTCAAAAAAAATTTCAAAAAAAAAATTTCCAAAAAAAAAAAATTTTTGAAAAAAATTTTTAAAAAAATTTAAAAAAAAATTCTCAAAAAAAGTTTTCGAAAAAAAAAATTAAAAAAAAAATTTTCAAAAAAAAATTTCAAAAAAAAAATTTTCAAAAAAAATAAAAAAAAAATTTAAAAAAAATCGAAAAAAAATTTCGAAAAAAAATTGAAAAAAAAAAAATTTCAAAAAAAAATTTCAAAAAAAAAAATTCCAAAAAAAAAATAAAAAAAAAAATTCGGAAAAATTTTCCAAAAAAAAAAATTAAAAAAAAAATTTCGAAAAAAAAAATAAAAAAAAAAATTTCGAAAAAAAAAATTAAAAAAAAAATTTTCAAAAAAATTTCGAAAAAAAAAATTTAAAAAAAAATTTCCGAAAAAAAAATAAAAAAAAAATTTTCAAAAAAAAATTTCAAAAAAAAAAATTTTCAAAAAAAAAATAAAAAAAAAATTAAAAAAAAATTCGAAAAAAAATTTCGAAAAAAAAATTGAAAAAAAAAAAATTTTAAAAAAAATTTCGAAAAAAATTTCAAAAAAATAATTTAAAAAAAAATCGAAAAAAAATTTCAAAAAAATTTCAAAAAAAAAATTTTCAAAAAAAATAAAAAAAAAAAATTTCGAAAAAAAAAATAAAAAAAAAATTGAAAAAAAAAAAAATTTTCAAAAAAAAATTTAAAAAAAATTTCCAAAACAAAAAATTTAAAAAAAAATTAAAAAAAAAACATCGAAAAAATTTTCGAAAAAAAAAATTTAAAAAAAAATTCTCAACAAAAATTTTCGAAATAAAAAATAAAAAAAAATTTTCAAAAAAATTTTCGAAAAAAAAATTTCAAAAAAAAATTCGAAAAAAAAATTTAAAAAAAATTTCCAAAAAAAATTAAAAAAAAAAATTTCCAAAAAAAAAATAAAAAAAAAAAATTTCAAAAAAAAAATTTTCAAAAAAAATTTTAAAAAAATTTCAAAAAAAAAAATTAAAAAAAAATTTAAAAAAAAAATTTTCAAAAAAAAAATTAAAAAAAAAAAAATTCAAAAAAAAATTTCAAAAAAAAAATTAAAAAAAAAAAGTTTCAAAAAAATTTCAAAAAATAAATTTAAAAAAAAAAATTTCAAAAAAATTTCAAAAAAAAATTTTTAAAAAAAAATTTTTAAAAAAAAATTTAAAAAAAAATTTCAAAAAAAAAATAAAAAAAAAATATTTCGAAAAAAAAAATTAAAAAAAAATAAAAAAAAAAAAAAATTCAAAAAAATTTCAAAAAAAAATTTCCAAAAAAAAAATAAAAAAAAAAAAATTTCAAAAAAATTCGAAA
Organism: Chrysolina oricalcia; assembly: GCA_944452925.2. Taxonomy (NCBI): domain Eukaryota; kingdom Metazoa; phylum Arthropoda; class Insecta; order Coleoptera; family Chrysomelidae; genus Chrysolina; species Chrysolina oricalcia. Next base: position 41,765,404 of record OX101811.2, read on the forward strand.
AAAAATTTCGAAAAAAAAATTGAAAATTTCGAAAAAAAAAAAAAAAAAAAAAAAAATTCGAAAACAAATTTCAAAAAAAAAAAAATTCAAAAAAAAAAAAATTTTTTCAAAAATTTTTAAAAAAATTTAAAAAAAAAATCTCTAAAAAAGTTTTCGAAAAAAAAAATAAAAAAAAAAAAATTTTCAAAAAAAAATTTCAAAAAAATGAAAAAAAATTAAAAAAAAAAATTTCAAAAAAAAAATTCCAAAAAAAAAATTAAAAAAAAAAAGTTTCAAAAAAATTTCAAAAAAAAAATTTAAAAAAAAAAATTTCAAAAAAATTTCAAAAAAAAAATTAAAAAAAAAATTTCGAAAAAAAAAATTTCAAAAAAAAAATTTTTAAAAAAAAATTTAGAAAAAATTTCAAAAAAAAATTTCGAAAAAAAAAATTAAAAAAAAAATTTCCAAAAAAAAAATTAAAAAAAAAAATTTCAAAAAAAAAATTTCCAACAAAAAAATTAAAAAAAAAAAATTTCTAAAAAATTTCAAAAAAAAAATTTTCAAAAAAAATTTAAAAAAAATAAAAAAAAAAAAATTTCGAAAAAAAAAATTCGAAAAAAAATTTCGAAAAAAAAATTTAAAAAAAAAAATATTTCAAAAAAAAATTTCAAAAAAAAAATTCCAAAAAAAAAAAAAAAAAAAATTTCAAAAAAAAAATTTTCAAAAAAAATTTTAAAAAAATTTCAAAAAAAATTTTCAAAAAAAATTTCGAAAAAAAAAAATAAAAAAAAAAAATTTCAAAAAAAAATTTCAAAAAAAAAATTTCCAAAAAAAAAATAAAAAAAAAAATTTCAAAAAAAATTTTAAAAAAATTTCAAAAAAAAAATTAAAAAAAAAAATTTCGAAAAAAAAAATTTAAAAAAAAAAAATTTCAAAAAAAAATTTCAAAAAAAAAAATTAAAAAAAAAAAGTTTCAAAAAAATTTCAAAAAATAAATTTAAAAAAAAAAATTTCAAAAAAATTTCAAAAAAAAAATTTTTAAAAGAAAATTTTTTAAAAAAAATTTAAAAAAAATTTCAAAAAAAAAATAAAAAAAAAATATTTCGAAAAAAAAAATTAAAAAAAAATAAAAATAAAAAAATTTCAAAAAAATTTCAAAAAAAAATTTCCAAAAAAAAAATAAAAAAAAAAATTTCAAAAAAAAAATTTTCAAAAAAAATTAATAAAAAATTTCGAAAAAAAAAATAAAAAAAAAAAAATTTTCAAAAAAAAATTTCAAAAAAAATAAAAAAAAATTTTAAAAAAAAATCGAAAAAAAATTTCGAAAAAAAAATTGAAAAAAAAAAATATTTCAAAAAAAAAATTTCAAAAAAAAAATTCCAAAAAAAAAAAAAAAAAAAATTTCAAAAAAAAAATTTTCAAAAAAAATTTTAAAAAAATTTCAAAAAAAATTTTCAAAAAAAATTTCGAAAAAAAAAATAAAAAAAAAAAAATTTCAAAAAAAAATTTCAAAAAAAAAATTTCCAAAAAAAAATAAA
>OX101811.2:41771920-41789420 GCA_944452925.2 Chrysolina oricalcia
CGAAAAAAAAAAAAAAAAAAAAAATTCGAAAACAAATTTCAAAAAAAAAAAAATTCCAAAAAAAAAAATTTTTTTCAAAAATTTTTAAAAAAATTAAAAAAAAAAATCTCAAAAAAAGTTTTCGAAAAAAAAAATAAAAAAAAAAAAATTTTCAAAAAAAAATTTCAAAAAAAATGAAAAAAAATTAAAAAAAAAAATTTCAAAAAAAAAATTCCAAAAAAAAAATTAAAAAAAAAAAGTTTCAAAAAAATTTCAAAAAAAAAATTTAAAAAAAAAATTTCAAAAAAATTTCAAAAAAAAAATTAAAAAAAAAATTTCGAAAAAAAAAATTTCAAAAAAAAAATTTTTAAAAAAAAATTTAGAAAAAATTTCAAAAAAAAATTTCGAAAAAAAAAATTAAAAAAAAAAATTCCAAAAAAAAAATTAAAAAAAAAATTTCAAAAAAAAAATTTCCAACAAAAAAATTAAAAAAAAAAAATTTCTAAAAAATTTCAAAAAAAAAATTTTCAAAAAAAAATTTAAAAAAATAAAAAAAAAAAAATTTCGAAAAAAAAAATTTTAAAAAAAATTCGAAAAAAAATTTCGAAAAAAAAATTAAAAAAAAAAAATATTTCAAAAAAAAATTTCAAAAAAAAAATTCCAGAAAAAAAAAAAAAAAAATTTCAAAAAAAAAATTTTCAAAAAAAATTTTAAAAAAATTTCAAAAAAAATTTTCAAAAAAAATTTCGAAAAAAAAAAAAAAAAAAAAAAAATTTCAAAAAAAAATTTCAAAAAAAAAATTTCCAAAAAAAAAATAAAAAAAAAAAATTTCAAAAAAAATTTCAAAAAAATTTCAAAAAAAAAATTAAAAAAAAAAATTTCGAAAAAAAAAATTTAAAAAAAAAAAATTTCAAAAAAAAATTTAATTTCCAAAAAAAAAAATTTTTGAAAAAAATTTTTAAAAAAATTTAAAAAAAAATCTCAAAAAAAGTTTTCGAAAAAAAAAAAAAAAAATTTTCAAAAAAAAATTTCAAAAAAAATAAAAAAAAATTTAAAAAAAAAATCGAAAAAAAATTTCGAAAAAAAAATTGAAAAAAAAAAATATTTCAAAAAAAAAAAAAAAAATTTCAAAAAAAAAATTTTCAAAAAAAATTTTAAAAAAATTTCAAAAAAAATTTTCAAAAAAAATTTCGAAAAAAAAAATAAAAAAAAAAAAATTTCAAAAAAAAATTTCAAAAAAAAATTTCCAAAAAAAAAATAAAAAAAAAAAATTTCAAAAAAAATTTTAAAAAAATTTCAAAAATAAAATTAAAAAAAAAAATTTCGAAAAAAAAAATTTAAAAAAAAAAAATTTCAAAAAAAAATTTCAAAAAAAAAAATTAAAAAAAAAAAGTTTCAAAAAAATTTCAAAAAATAAATTAAAAAAAAAAAATTTCAAAAAAATTTCAAAAAAAAAATTTTTAAAAGAAAATTTTTTAAAAAAAATTTTAAAAAAATTTCAAAAAAATTTCAAAAAAAAAATAAAAAAAAAATATTTCGAAAAAAAAAATTAAAAAAAAATAAAAATAAAAAAATTTCAAAAAAATTTCAAAAAAAAATTTCCAAAAAAAAAATAAAAAAAAAAATTTCAAAAAAATTTCAAAAAAAAATTTTTCAAAAAAAATTAATAAAAAATTTCGAAAAAAAAAATTTAAAAAAAAATTTCCAAAAAAAAAATTAAAAAAAAAAATTTCAAAAAAATTTCAAAAAAAAATTTCCAACAAAAAAAATAAAAAAAAAATTTCGAAAAAAAAATTGAAAAAAAAAATTTTCAAAAAAAATTTCAAAAAAAAAATTTCCAAAAAAAAAAAATTTTTGAAAAAAATTTTTAAAAAAATTAAAAAAAAAATTCTCAAAAAAAGTTTTCGAAAAAAAAAATTAAAAAAAAAATTTTCAAAAAAAAATTTCAAAAAAAAAATTTTCAAAAAAAATAAAAAAAAAATTTAAAAAAAATCGAAAAAAAATTTCGAAAAAAAATTGAAAAAAAAAAAATTTCAAAAAAAAATTTCAAAAAAAAAAATTCCAAAAAAAAAATAAAAAAAAAAATTCGGAAAAATTTTCCAAAAAAAAAAATTAAAAAAAAAATTTCGAAAAAAAAAATAAAAAAAAAAATTTCGAAAAAAAAAATTAAAAAAAAAATTTTCAAAAAAATTTCGAAAAAAAAAATTTAAAAAAAAATTTCCGAAAAAAAAATAAAAAAAAAATTTTCAAAAAAAAATTTCAAAAAAAAAAATTTTCAAAAAAAAAATAAAAAAAAAATTAAAAAAAAATTCGAAAAAAAATTTCGAAAAAAAAATTGAAAAAAAAAAAATTTTAAAAAAAATTTCGAAAAAAATTTCAAAAAAATAATTTAAAAAAAAATCGAAAAAAAATTTCAAAAAAATTTCAAAAAAAAAATTTTCAAAAAAAATAAAAAAAAAAAATTTCGAAAAAAAAAATAAAAAAAAAATTGAAAAAAAAAAAAATTTTCAAAAAAAAATTTAAAAAAAATTTCCAAAACAAAAAATTTAAAAAAAAATTAAAAAAAAAACATCGAAAAAATTTTCGAAAAAAAAAATTTAAAAAAAAATTCTCAACAAAAATTTTCGAAATAAAAAATAAAAAAAAATTTTCAAAAAAATTTTCGAAAAAAAAATTTCAAAAAAAAATTCGAAAAAAAAATTTAAAAAAAATTTCCAAAAAAAATTTAAAAAAAAAAATTTCCAAAAAAAAAATAAAAAAAAAAAATTTCAAAAAAAAAATTTTCAAAAAAAATTTTAAAAAAATTTCAAAAAAAAAATTTAAAAAAAAATTTAAAAAAAAAATTTTCAAAAAAAAAATTAAAAAAAAAAAAATTCAAAAAAAAATTTCAAAAAAAAAATTAAAAAAAAAAAGTTTCAAAAAAATTTCAAAAAATAAATTTAAAAAAAAAAATTTCAAAAAAATTTCAAAAAAAAATTTTTAAAAAAAAATTTTTAAAAAAAAATTTAAAAAAAAATTTCAAAAAAAAAATAAAAAAAAAATATTTCGAAAAAAAAAATTAAAAAAAAATAAAAAAAAAAAAAATTTCAAAAAAATTTCAAAAAAAAATTTCAAAAAAAAAATTAAAAAAAAATTTCGAAAAAAAAAATTTAAAAAAAAATTTACAAAAAAAAAATAAAAAAAAAAAAATTTCAAAAAAATTTCAAAAAAAAAATTTCCAAAAAAAAAATAAAAAAAAAAAATTTCAAAAAAATTTTCAAAAAAAATTAAAAAAAAATAAAAAAAAAAAATTCGAAAAAAAAAATAAAAAAAAAATTTTAAAAAAAATCGAAAAAAAATTTCGAAAAAAAAATTTCAAAAAAAAAATTTTTAAAAAAAAATTTCAAAAAAAAAAATTTTCAAAAAAAAATAAAAAAAAAATTTAAAAAAAAATTCGAAAAAAAATTTCGAAAAAAAAATTGAAAAAAAAAAAATTTTAAAAAAAATTTCGAAAAAAATTTCAAAAAAATAATTTTAAAAAAAATCGAAAAAAAATTTCAAAAAAATTTCAAAAAAAAAATTTTCAAAAAAAATAAAAAAAAAAAATTTCGAAAAAAAAAATAAAAAAAAAATTGAAAAAAAAAAAAATTTTCAAAAAAAAATTTAAAAAAAATTTCCAAAACAAAAAATTTCAAAAAAAAATTAAAAAAAAAACATCGAAAAAATTTTCGAAAAAAAAAATTTTAAAAAAAATTCTCAACAAAAATTTTCGAAATAAAAAATAAAAAAAAAATTTTCAAAAAAATTTTCGAAAAAAAAAATTTCAAAAAAAAATTCGAAAAAAAAATTTAAAAAAAATTTCCAAAAAAAAATTAAAAAAAAAAATTTCCAAAAAAAAAATAAAAAAAAAAAAATTTCAAAAAAAAAATTTTCAAAAAAAATTTTAAAAAAATTTCAAAAAAAAAATTAAAAAAAAAATTTAAAAAAAAAATTTTCAAAAAAAAAATTTAAAAAAAAAAAATTCAAAAAAAAATTTCAAAAAAAAAATTCAAAAAAAAAAGTTTCAAAAAAATTTCAAAAAATAAATTAAAAAAAAAAAATTTCAAAAAAATTTCAAAAAAAAATTTTTAAAAAAAAATTTTTAAAAAAAATTTTTAAAAAAAAATTTAAAAAAAATTTCAAAAAAAAAATAAAAAAAAAATATTTTGAAAAAAAAAATTAAAAAAAAATAAAAAAAAAAATTTCAAAAAAATTTCAAAAAAAAATTTCCAAAAAAAAAATAAAAAAAAAAAAATTTCAAAAAAATTCGAAAAAAAATTTCGAAAAAAAAATTGAAAATTTCGAAAAAAAAAAAAAAAAAAAAAATTCGAAAACAAATTTCAAAAAAAAAAAAATTCCAAAAAAAAAAATTTTTTTCAAAAATTTTTAAAAAAATTAAAAAAAAAAATCTCAAAAAAAGTTTTCGAAAAAAAAAATAAAAAAAAAAAAATTTTCAAAAAAAAATTTCAAAAAAAATGAAAAAAAATTAAAAAAAAAAATTTCAAAAAAAAAATTCCAAAAAAAAAATTAAAAAAAAAAAGTTTCAAAAAAATTTCAAAAAAAAAATTTAAAAAAAAAATTTCAAAAAAATTTCAAAAAAAAAATTAAAAAAAAAATTTCGAAAAAAAAAATTTCAAAAAAAAAATTTTTAAAAAAAAATTTAGAAAAAATTTCAAAAAAAAATTTCGAAAAAAAAAATTAAAAAAAAAAATTCCAAAAAAAAAATTAAAAAAAAAATTTCAAAAAAAAAATTTCCAACAAAAAAATTAAAAAAAAAAAATTTCTAAAAAATTTCAAAAAAAAAATTTTCAAAAAAAAATAAAAAAAAATAAAAAAAAAAAAATTTCGAAAAAAAAAATTTTAAAAAAAATACGAAAAAAAATTTCGAAAAAAAAATTAAAAAAAAAAAATATTTCAAAAAAAAATTTCAAAAAAAAAATTCCAGAAAAAAAAAAAAAAAAATTTCAAAAAAAAAATTTTCAAAAAAAATTTTAAAAAAATTTCAAAAAAAATTTTCAAAAAAAATTTCGAAAAAAAAAAAAAAAAAAAAAAAAATTTCAAAAAAAAATTTCAAAAAAAAAATTTCCAAAAAAAAAATAAAAAAAAAAAATTTCAAAAAAAATTTCAAAAAAATTTCAAAAAAAAAATTAAAAAAAAAAATTTCGAAAAAAAAAATTAAAAAAAAAAAAATTTCAAAAAAAAATTTAATTTCCAAAAAAAAAAATTTTTGAAAAAAATTTTTAAAAAAATTTAAAAAAAAATCTCAAAAAAAGTTTTCGAAAAAAAAAAAAAAAATTTTCAAAAAAAAATTTCAAAAAAAATAAAAAAAAATTTAAAAAAAAAATCGAAAAAAAATTTCGAAAAAAAAATTGAAAAAAAAAAATATTTCAAAAAAAAAAAAAAAAATTTCAAAAAAAAAATTTTCAAAAAAAATTTTAAAAAAATTTCAAAAAAAATTTTCAAAAAAAATTTCGAAAAAAAAAATAAAAAAAAAAAAATTTCAAAAAAAAATTTCAAAAAAAAATTTCCAAAAAAAAAATAAAAAAAAAAAATTTCAAAAAAAATTTTAAAAAAATTTCAAAAATAAAATTAAAAAAAAAAATTTCGAAAAAAAAAATTTAAAAAAAAAAAATTTCAAAAAAAAATTTCAAAAAAAAAAATTAAAAAAAAAAAGTTTCAAAAAAATTTCAAAAAATAAATTAAAAAAAAAAAATTTCAAAAAAATTTCAAAAAAAAAATTTTTAAAAGAAAATTTTTTAAAAAAAATTTTAAAAAAATTTCAAAAAAATTTCAAAAAAAAAATAAAAAAAAAATATTTCGAAAAAAAAAATTAAAAAAAAATAAAAATAAAAAAATTTCAAAAAAATTTCAAAAAAAAATTTCCAAAAAAAAAATAAAAAAAAAAATTTCAAAAAAATTTCAAAAAAAAATTTTTCAAAAAAAATTAATAAAAAATTTCGAAAAAAAAAATTTAAAAAAAAATTTCCAAAAAAAAAATTAAAAAAAAAATTTTCAAAAAAAAATTTCAAAAAAAAAATTTTCAAAAAAAATAAAAAAAAAATTTAAAAAAAATCGAAAAAAAATTTCGAAAAAAAATTGAAAAAAAAAAAATTTCAAAAAAAAATTTCAAAAAAAAAAATTCCAAAAAAAAAATAAAAAAAAAAATTCGGAAAAATTTTCCAAAAAAAAAAATTAAAAAAAAAATTTCGAAAAAAAAAATAAAAAAAAAAATTTCGAAAAAAAAAATTAAAAAAAAAATTTTCAAAAAAATTTCGAAAAAAAAAATTTAAAAAAAAATTTCCGAAAAAAAAATAAAAAAAAAATTTTCAAAAAAAAATTTCAAAAAAAAAAATTTTCAAAAAAAAAATAAAAAAAAAATTAAAAAAAAATTCGAAAAAAAATTTCGAAAAAAAAATTGAAAAAAAAAAAATTTTAAAAAAAATTTCGAAAAAAATTTCAAAAAAATAATTTAAAAAAAAATCGAAAAAAAATTTCAAAAAAATTTCAAAAAAAAAATTTTCAAAAAAAATAAAAAAAAAAAATTTCGAAAAAAAAAATAAAAAAAAAATTGAAAAAAAAAAAAATTTTCAAAAAAAAATTTAAAAAAAATTTCCAAAACAAAAAATTTAAAAAAAAATTAAAAAAAAAACATCGAAAAAATTTTCGAAAAAAAAAATTTAAAAAAAAATTCTCAACAAAAATTTTCGAAATAAAAAATAAAAAAAAATTTTCAAAAAAATTTTCGAAAAAAAAATTTCAAAAAAAAATTCGAAAAAAAAATTTAAAAAAAATTTCCAAAAAAAATTAAAAAAAAAAAATTTCCAAAAAAAAAATAAAAAAAAAAAATTTCAAAAAAAAAATTTTCAAAAAAAATTTTAAAAAAATTTCAAAAAAAAAATTTAAAAAAAAATTAAAAAAAAAAATTTTCAAAAAAAAAATTAAAAAAAAAAAAATTCAAAAAAAAATTTCAAAAAAAAAATTAAAAAAAAAAAGTTTCAAAAAAATTTCAAAAAATAAATTTAAAAAAAAAAATTTCAAAAAAATTTCAAAAAAAAATTTTTAAAAAAAAATTTTTAAAAAAAAATTTAAAAAAAAATTTCAAAAAAAAAATAAAAAAAAAATATTTCGAAAAAAAAAATTAAAAAAAAATAAAAAAAAAAAAAATTTCAAAAAAATTTCAAAAAAAAATTTCCAAAAAAAAAATAAAAAAAAAAAAATTTCAAAAAAATTCGAAAAAAAATTTCGAAAAAAAAATTGAAAATTTCGAAAAAAAAAAAAAAAAAAAAAAAATTCGAAAACAAATTTCAAAAAAAAAAAAATTCAAAAAAAAAAAATTTTTTTCAAAAATTTTTAAAAAAATTTAAAAAAAAAATCTCTAAAAAAGTTTTCGAAAAAAAAAATAAAAAAAAAAAAATTTTCAAAAAAAAATTTCAAAAAAAATGAAAAAAAATTAAAAAAAAAAATTTCAAAAAAAAAATTCCAAAAAAAAAATTAAAAAAAAAAAGTTTCAAAAAAATTTCAAAAAAAAAATTTAAAAAAAAAAAATTCAAAAAAATTTCAAAAAAAAAATTAAAAAAAAAATTTCGAAAAAAAAAATTTCAAAAAAAAAATTTTTAAAAAAAAATTTAGAAAAAATTTCAAAAAAAAATTTCGAAAAAAAAATTAAAAAAAAAATTTCCAAAAAAAAAATTAAAAAAAAAAATTTCAAAAAAAAAATTTCCAACAAAAAAATTAAAAAAAAAAAATTTCTAAAAAATTTCAAAAAAAAAATTTTCAAAAAAAATTTAAAAAAAATAAAAAAAAAAAAATTTCGAAAAAAAAAATTTTAAAAAAAATTCGAAAAAAAATTTCGAAAAAAAAATTTAAAAAAAAAAATATTTCAAAAAAAAATTTCAAAAAAAAAATTCCAAAAAAAAAAAAAAAAAAAATTTCAAAAAAAAAATTTTCAAAAAAAATTTTAAAAAAATTTCAAAAAAAATTTTCAAAAAAAATTTCGAAAAAAAAAAATAAAAAAAAAAAAATTTCAAAAAAAAATTTCAAAAAAAAAATTTCCAAAAAAAAAATAAAAAAAAAAATTTCAAAAAAAATTTTAAAAAAATTTCAAAAAAAAAATTAAAAAAAAAAATTTCGAAAAAAAAAATTTAAAAAAAAAAAATTTCAAAAAAAAATTTCAAAAAAAAAAATTAAAAAAAAAGTTTCAAAAAAATTTCAAAAAATAAATTAAAAAAAAAAAATTTCAAAAAAATTTCAAAAAAAAAATTTTTAAAAGAAAATTTTTTAAAAAAAATTTAAAAAAAATTTCAAAAAAAAATTTCCAAAAAAAAAATAAAAAAAAAAATTTCAAAAAAATTTCAAAAAAAAAATTTTCAAAAAAAATTAATAAAAAATTTCGAAAAAAAAAATTAAAAAAAAAAAGTTTCAAAAAAATTTCAAAAAAAAAATTAAAAAAAAAAAATTTCAAAAAAATTTCAAAAAAAAAATTAAAAAAAAATTTCGAAAAAAAAAATTTCAAAAAAAAAATTTTTAAAAAAAAATTTAGAAAAAATTTCAAAAAAAAATTTCGAAAAAAAAAATTAAAAAAAAAATTTCCAAAAAAAAAATTAAAAAAAAAATTTCAAAAAAAAAATTTCCAACAAAAAAATTAAAAAAAAAAAATTTCTAAAAAATTTCAAAAAAAAAATTTTCAAAAAAAATTTAAAAAAAATAAAAAAAAAAAAATTTCGAAAAAAAAAATTTTAAAAAAAATTCGAAAAAAAATTTCGAAAAAAAAATTTAAAAAAAAAAATATTTCAAAAAAAAATTTCAAAAAAAAAATTCCAAAAAAAAAAAAAAAAAAATTTCAAAAAAAAAATTTTCAAAAAAAATTTTAAAAAAATTTCAAAAAAAATTTTCAAAAAAAATTTCGAAAAAAAAAAATAAAAAAAAAAAAATTTCAAAAAAAAATTTCAAAAAAAAAATTTCCAAAAAAAAAATAAAAAAAAAAATTTCAAAAAAAATTTTAAAAAAATTTCAAAAAAAAAATTAAAAAAAAAAATTTCGAAAAAAAAAATTTAAAAAAAAAAATTTCAAAAAAAAATTTCAAAAAAAAAAATTAAAAAAAAAAAGTTTCAAAAAAATTTCAAAAAATAAATTTAAAAAAAAAAATTTCAAAAAAATTTCAAAAAAAAAATTTTTAAAAGAAAATTTTTTAAAAAAAATTTAAAAAAAATTTCAAAAAAAAAATAAAAAAAAAATATTTCGAAAAAAAAAATTAAAAAAAAATAAAAATAAAAAAATTTCAAAAAAATTTCAAAAAAAAATTTCCAAAAAAAAAATAAAAAAAAAAATTTCAAAAAAATTTCAAAAAAAAAATTTTCAAAAAAAATTAATAAAAAATTTCGAAAAAAAAAATTTAAAAAAAAATTTCCAAAAAAAAAATTAAAAAAGAAAATTTCAAAAAAATTTCAAAAAAAAATTTCCAACAAAAAAAATTAAAAAAAAAATTTCTAAAAAATTTCAAAAAAAAAATTTTCAAAAAAAATTAAAAAAAAAATAAAAAAAAAATTTCGAAAAAAAAATTGAAAAAAAAAATTTTCAAAAAAAATTTCAAAAAAAAAATTTCCAAAAAAAAAAAATTTTTGAAAAAAATTTTTAAAAAAATTTTAAAAAAAATTCTCAAAAAAAGTTTTCGAAAAAAAAAATTAAAAAAAAAAAATTTTCAAAAAAAAATTTCAAAAAAAAAATTTTCAAAAAAAATAAAAAAAAAATTTAAAAAAAATCGAAAAAAAATTTCGAAAAAAAATTGAAAAAAAAAAATTTCAAAAAAATTTCAAAAAAAAAATTAAAAAAAAAATTTCGAAAAAAAAAATTTCAAAAAAAAAATTTTTAAAAAAAAATTTAGAAAAAATTTCAAAAAAAAATTTCGAAAAAAAAAATTAAAAAAAAAATTTCCAAAAAAAAAATTAAAAAAAAAAATTTCAAAAAAAAAATTTCCAACAAAAAAATTAAAAAAAAAAAATTTCTAAAAAATTTCAAAAAAAAAATTTTCAAAAAAAATTTAAAAAAAATAAAAAAAAAAAAATTTCGAAAAAAAAAATTTTAAAAAAAATTCGAAAAAAAATTTCGAAAAAAAAATTTAAAAAAAAAAATATTTCAAAAAAAAATTTCAAAAAAAAAATTCCAAAAAAAAAAAAAAAAAAATTTCAAAAAAAAAATTTTCAAAAAAAATTTTAAAAAAATTTCAAAAAAAATTTTCAAAAAAAATTTCGAAAAAAAAAAAAAAAAAAAAAAAATTTCAAAAAAAAAATTTCCAAAAAAAAAATAAAAAAAAAAAATTTCAAAAAAAATTTCAAAAAAATTTCAAAAAAAAAATTAAAAAAAAAAATTTCGAAAAAAAAAATTTAAAAAAAAAAAATTTCAAAAAAAAATTTAATTTCCAAAAAAAAATTTTTGAAAAAAATTTTTTAAAAAATTTAAAAAAAAATCTCAAAAAAAGTTTTCGAAAAAAAAATAAAAAAATTTTCAAAAAAAAATTTCAAAAAAAATAAAAAAAAATTTAAAAAAAAAATCGAAAAAAAATTTCGAAAAAAAAATTGAAAAAAAAAAATATTTCAAAAAAAAATTTCAAAAAAAAAATTCCAAAAAAAAAAAAAAAAAAATTTCAAAAAAAAAATTTTCAAAAAAAATTTTAAAAAAATTTCAAAAAAAATTTTCAAAAAAAATTTCGAAAAAAAAAATAAAAAAAAAAAATTTCAAAAAAAAATTTCAAAAAAAAAATTTCCAAAAAAAAAATTAAAAAAAAAAATTTCGAAAAAAAAAATTAAAAAAAAAAAAATTTCAAAAAAAAATTTCAAAAAAAAAAATTAAAAAAAAAAAGTTTCAAAAAAATTTCAAAAAATAAATTTAAAAAAAAAAATTTCAAAAAAATTTCAAAAAAAAAATTTTTAAAAGAAAATTTTTTAAAAAAAATTTTAAAAAAATTTCAAAAAAAAAATAAAAAAAAAATATTTCGAAAAAAAAAATTAAAAAAAAATAAAAATAAAAAAATTTCAAAAAAATTTCAAAAAAAAATTTCCAAAAAAAAAATAAAAAAAAAAATTTCAAAAAAAAAATTTTCAAAAAAAATTAATAAAAAATTTCGAAAAAAAAAATTAAAAAAAAAATTTCCAAAAAAAAAATTAAAAAAAAAAATTTCAAAAAAATTTCAAAAAAAAATTTCCAAAAAAAAAATAAAAAAAAAAATTTCAAAAAAATTTCAAAAAAAAATTTTTCAAAAAAAATTAATAAAAAATTTCGAAAAAAAAAATTTAAAAAAAAATTTCCAAAAAAAAAATTAAAAAAAAAATTTTCAAAAAAAAATTTCAAAAAAAAAATTTTCAAAAAAAATAAAAAAAAAATTTAAAAAAAATCGAAAAAAAATTTCGAAAAAAAATTGAAAAAAAAAAAATTTCAAAAAAAAATTTCAAAAAAAAAAATTCCAAAAAAAAAATAAAAAAAAAAATTCGGAAAAATTTTCCAAAAAAAAAAATTAAAAAAAAAATTTCGAAAAAAAAAATAAAAAAAAAAATTTCGAAAAAAAAAATTAAAAAAAAAATTTTCAAAAAAATTTCGAAAAAAAAAATTTAAAAAAAAATTTCCGAAAAAAAAATAAAAAAAAAATTTTCAAAAAAAAATTTCAAAAAAAAAAATTTTCAAAAAAAAAATAAAAAAAAAATAAAAAAAAAATTCGAAAAAAAATTTCGAAAAAAAAATTGAAAAAAAAAAAATTTTAAAAAAAATTTCGAAAAAAATTTCAAAAAAATAATTTAAAAAAAAATCGAAAAAAAATTTCAAAAAAATTTCAAAAAAAAAATTTTCAAAAAAAATAAAAAAAAAAAATTTCGAAAAAAAAAATAAAAAAAAAATTGAAAAAAAAAAAAATTTTCAAAAAAAAATTTAAAAAAAATTTCCAAAACAAAAAATTTAAAAAAAAATTAAAAAAAAAACATCGAAAAAATTTTCGAAAAAAAAAATTTAAAAAAAAATTCTCAACAAAAATTTTCGAAATAAAAAATAAAAAAAAATTTTCAAAAAAATTTTCGAAAAAAAAATTTCAAAAAAAAATTCGAAAAAAAAATTTAAAAAAAATTTCCAAAAAAAATTAAAAAAAAAAAATTTCCAAAAAAAAAATAAAAAAAAAAAATTTCAAAAAAAAAATTTTCAAAAAAAATTTTAAAAAAATTTCAAAAAAAAAATTTAAAAAAAAATTAAAAAAAAAAATTTTCAAAAAAAAAATTAAAAAAAAAAAAATTCAAAAAAAAATTTCAAAAAAAAAATTAAAAAAAAAAAGTTTCAAAAAAATTTCAAAAAATAAATTTAAAAAAAAAAATTTCAAAAAAATTTCAAAAAAAAATTTTTAAAAAAAAATTTTTAAAAAAAAATTTAAAAAAAAATTTCAAAAAAAAATAAAAAAAAAATATTTCGAAAAAAAAAATTAAAAAAAAATAAAAAAAAAAAAAATTTCAAAAAAATTTCAAAAAAAAATTTCCAAAAAAAAAATAAAAAAAAAAAAATTTCAAAAAAATTCGAAAAAAAATTTCGAAAAAAAAATTGAAAATTTCGAAAAAAAAAAAAAAAAAAAAAAAATTCGAAAACAAATTTCAAAAAAAAAAAAATTCAAAAAAAAAAAATTTTTTTCAAAAATTTTTAAAAAAATTTAAAAAAAAAATCTCTAAAAAAGTTTTCGAAAAAAAAAATAAAAAAAAAAAAATTTTCAAAAAAAAATTTCAAAAAAAATGAAAAAAAATTAAAAAAAAAAATTTCAAAAAAAAAATTCCAAAAAAAAAATTAAAAAAAAAAAGTTTCAAAAAAATTTCAAAAAAAAAATTTAAAAAAAAAAAATTCAAAAAAATTTCAAAAAAAAAATTAAAAAAAAAATTTCGAAAAAAAAAATTTCAAAAAAAAAATTTTTAAAAAAAAATTTAGAAAAAATTTCAAAAAAAAATTTCGAAAAAAAAATTAAAAAAAAAATTTCCAAAAAAAAAATTAAAAAAAAAAATTTCAAAAAAAAAATTTCCAACAAAAAAATTAAAAAAAAAAAATTTCTAAAAAATTTCAAAAAAAAAATTTTCAAAAAAAATTTAAAAAAAATAAAAAAAAAAAAATTTCGAAAAAAAAAATTTTAAAAAAAATTCGAAAAAAAATTTCGAAAAAAAAATTTAAAAAAAAAAATATTTCAAAAAAAAATTTCAAAAAAAAAATTCCAAAAAAAAAAAAAAAAAAAATTTCAAAAAAAAAATTTTCAAAAAAAATTTTAAAAAAATTTCAAAAAAAATTTTCAAAAAAAATTTCGAAAAAAAAAAATAAAAAAAAAAAAATTTCAAAAAAAAATTTCAAAAAAAAAATTTCCAAAAAAAAAATAAAAAAAAAAATTTCAAAAAAAATTTTAAAAAAATTTCAAAAAAAAAATTAAAAAAAAAAATTTCGAAAAAAAAAATTTAAAAAAAAAAATTTCAAAAAAAAATTTCAAAAAAAAAAATTAAAAAAAAAAAGTTTCAAAAAAATTTCAAAAAATAAATTAAAAAAAAAAAATTTCAAAAAAATTTCAAAAAAAAAATTTTTAAAAGAAAATTTTTTAAAAAAAATTTAAAAAAAATTTCAAAAAAAAATTTCCAAAAAAAAAATAAAAAAAAAAATTTCAAAAAAATTTCAAAAAAAAAATTTTCAAAAAAAATTAATAAAAAATTTCGAAAAAAAAAATTAAAAAAAAAAAGTTTCAAAAAAATTTCAAAAAAAAAATTTAAAAAAAAAAATTTCAAAAAAATTTCAAAAAAAAAATTAAAAAAAAATTTCGAAAAAAAAAATTTCAAAAAAAAAATTTTTAAAAAAAAATTTAGAAAAAATTTCAAAAAAAAATTTCGAAAAAAAAAATTAAAAAAAAAATTTCCAAAAAAAAAATTAAAAAAAAAATTTCAAAAAAAAAATTTCCAACAAAAAAATTAAAAAAAAAAAATTTCTAAAAAATTTCAAAAAAAAAATTTTCAAAAAAAATTTAAAAAAAATAAAAAAAAAAAAATTTCGAAAAAAAAAATTTTAAAAAAAATTCGAAAAAAAATTTCGAAAAAAAAATTTTAAAAAAAAAATATTTCAAAAAAAAATTTCAAAAAAAAAATTCCAAAAAAAAAAAAAAAAAAATTTCAAAAAAAAAATTTTCAAAAAAAATTTTAAAAAAATTTCAAAAAAAATTTTCAAAAAAAATTTCGAAAAAAAAAAATAAAAAAAAAAAAATTTCAAAAAAAAATTTCAAAAAAAAAATTTCCAAAAAAAAAATAAAAAAAAAAATTTCAAAAAAAATTTTAAAAAAATTTCAAAAAAAAAATTAAAAAAAAAAATTTCGAAAAAAAAAATTTAAAAAAAAAAATTTCAAAAAAAAATTTCAAAAAAAAAAATTAAAAAAAAAAAGTTTCAAAAAAATTTCAAAAAATAAATTTAAAAAAAAAAATTTCAAAAAAATTTCAAAAAAAAAATTTTTAAAAGAAAATTTTTTAAAAAAAATTTAAAAAAAATTTCAAAAAAAAAATAAAAAAAAAATATTTCGAAAAAAAAAATTAAAAAAAAATAAAAATAAAAAAATTTCAAAAAAATTTCAAAAAAAAATTTCCAAAAAAAAAATAAAAAAAAAAATTTCAAAAAAATTTCAAAAAAAAAATTTTCAAAAAAAATTAATAAAAAATTTCGAAAAAAAAAATTTAAAAAAAAATTTCCAAAAAAAAAATTAAAAAAGAAAATTTCAAAAAAATTTCAAAAAAAAATTTCCAACAAAAAAAATTAAAAAAAAAATTTCTAAAAAATTTCAAAAAAAAAATTTTCAAAAAAAATTAAAAAAAAAATAAAAAAAAAATTTCGAAAAAAAAATTGAAAAAAAAAATTTTCAAAAAAAATTTCAAAAAAAAAATTTCCAAAAAAAAAAAATTTTTGAAAAAAATTTTTAAAAAAATTTTAAAAAAAATTCTCAAAAAAAGTTTTCGAAAAAAAAAATTAAAAAAAAAAAATTTTCAAAAAAAAATTTCAAAAAAAAAATTTTCAAAAAAAATAAAAAAAAAATTTAAAAAAAATCGAAAAAAAATTTCGAAAAAAAATTGAAAAAAAAAAATTTCAAAAAAATTTCAAAAAAAAAATTAAAAAAAAAATTTCGAAAAAAAAAATTTCAAAAAAAAAATTTTTAAAAAAAAATTTAGAAAAAATTTCAAAAAAAAATTTCGAAAAAAAAAATTAAAAAAAAAATTTCCAAAAAAAAAATTAAAAAAAAAAATTTCAAAAAAAAAATTTCCAACAAAAAAATTAAAAAAAAAAAATTTCTAAAAAATTTCAAAAAAAAAATTTTCAAAAAAAATTTAAAAAAAATAAAAAAAAAAAAATTTCGAAAAAAAAAATTTTAAAAAAAATTCGAAAAAAAATTTCGAAAAAAAAATTTAAAAAAAAAAATATTTCAAAAAAAAATTTCAAAAAAAAAATTCCAAAAAAAAAAAAAAAAAAATTTCAAAAAAAAAATTTTCAAAAAAAATTTTAAAAAAATTTCAAAAAAAATTTTCAAAAAAAATTTCGAAAAAAAAAAAAAAAAAAAAAAAATTTCAAAAAAAAAATTTCCAAAAAAAAAATAAAAAAAAAAAATTTCAAAAAAAATTTCAAAAAAATTTCAAAAAAAAAATTAAAAAAAAAAATTTCGAAAAAAAAAATTTAAAAAAAAAAAATTTCAAAAAAAAATTTAATTTCCAAAAAAAAATTTTTGAAAAAAATTTTTTAAAAAATTTAAAAAAAAATCTCAAAAAAAGTTTTCGAAAAAAAAATAAAAAAATTTTCAAAAAAAAATTTCAAAAAAAATAAAAAAAAATTTAAAAAAAAAATCGAAAAAAAATTTCGAAAAAAAAATTGAAAAAAAAAAATATTTCAAAAAAAAATTTCAAAAAAAAAATTCCAAAAAAAAAAAAAAAAAAATTTCAAAAAAAAAATTTTCAAAAAAAATTTTAAAAAAATTTCAAAAAAAATTTTCAAAAAAAATTTCGAAAAAAAAAATAAAAAAAAAAAATTTCAAAAAAAAATTTCAAAAAAAAAATTTCCAAAAAAAAAATTAAAAAAAAAAATTTCGAAAAAAAAAATTAAAAAAAAAAAAATTTCAAAAAAAAATTTCAAAAAAAAAAATTAAAAAAAAAAAGTTTCAAAAAAATTTCAAAAAATAAATTTAAAAAAAAAAATTTCAAAAAAATTTCAAAAAAAAAATTTTTAAAAGAAAATTTTTTAAAAAAAATTTTAAAAAAATTTCAAAAAAAAAATAAAAAAAAAATATTTCGAAAAAAAAAATTAAAAAAAAATAAAAATAAAAAAATTTCAAAAAAATTTCAAAAAAAAATTTCCAAAAAAAAAATAAAAAAAAAAATTTCAAAAAAAAAATTTTCAAAAAAAATTAATAAAAAATTTCGAAAAAAAAAATTAAAAAAAAAATTTCCAAAAAAAAAATTAAAAAAAAAAATTTCAAAAAATTTCAAAAAAAAATTTCCAACAAAAAAAATTAAAAAAAAAAATTTCTAAAAAATTTCAAAAAAAAAATTTTCAAAAAAAATTAAAAAAAAAATAAAAAAAAAATTTCGAAAAAAAAATTGAAAAAAAAAAATTTCAAAAAAAATTTCAAAAAAAAAATTTCCAAAAAAAAAAAATTTTTGAAAAAAATTTTTAAAAAAATTTAAAAAAAAATTCTCAAAAAAAGTTTTCGAAAAAAAAAATTAAAAAAAAAAAATTAAAAAAAAAAAAATTTCAAAAAAAAAATTTTCAAAAAAAATTAAAAAAAAATTTTAAAAAAATCGAAAAAAAATTTCGAAAAAAAATTGAAAAAAAAAAAATTTCAAAAAAAAATTTCAAAAAAAAAAATTAAAAAAAAAAAGTTTCAAAAAAATTTCAAAAAAAAAATTTAAAAAAAAAAATTTCAAAAAAATTTCAAAAAAAAAATTAAAAAAAAAATTTCGAAAAAAAAAATTTCAAAAAAAAAATTTTTAAAAAAAAATTTGGAAAAAATTTCAAAAAAAAATTTCGAAAAAAAAAATTAAAAAAAAAATTTCCAAAAAAAAAATTAAAAAAAAAAATTTCAAAAAAAAAATTTCCAACAAAAAAATTAAAAAAAAAAAATTTCTAAAAAATTTCAAAAAAAAAATTTTCAAAAAAAATTTAAAAAAAATAAAAAAAAAAAAATTTCGAAAAAAAAAATTTTAAAAAAAATTCGAAAAAAAATTTCGAAAAAAAAATTTAAAAAAAAAAATATTTCAAAAAAAAATTTCAAAAAAAAAATTCCAAAAAAAAAAAAAAAAAAAATTTCAAAAAAAAAATTTTCAAAAAAAATTTTAAAAAAATTTCAAAAAAAATTTTCAAAAAAAATTTCGAAAAAAAAAAAAAAAAAAAAAATTTCAAAAAAAAATTTCAAAAAAAAAATTTCCAAAAAAAAAATAAAAAAAAAAAATTTCAAAAAAAATTTCAAAAAAATTTCAAAAAAAAAATTAAA
>OX101811.2:41794420-41796920 GCA_944452925.2 Chrysolina oricalcia
AAAAAATTAAAAAAAAAAAATTTCCAAAAAAAAAATAAAAAAAAAAAAATTTCAAAAAAAAAATTTTCAAAAAAAATTTTAAAAAAATTTCAAAAAAAAAATTAAAAAAAAAATTTAAAAAAAAAATTTTCAAAAAAAAAATTTAAAAAAAAAAAATTCAAAAAAAAATTTCAAAAAAAAAATTCAAAAAAAAAAGTTTCAAAAAAATTTCAAAAAATAAATTTAAAAAAAAAAATTTCAAAAAAATTTCAAAAAAAATTTTTAAAAAAAAATTTTTAAAAAAAAATTTTTAAAAAAAAATTTAAAAAAAATTTCAAAAAAAAAATGAAAAAAAAATATTTTGAAAAAAAAAATTAAAAAAAAATAAAAAAAAAAAATTTCAAAAAAATTTCAAAAAAAAATTTCCAAAAAAAAAATAAAAAAAAAAAAATTTCAAAAAAATTCGAAAAAAAATTTCGAAAAAAAAATTGAAAATTTCGAAAAAAAAAAAAAAAAAAAAAATTCGAAAACAAATTTCAAAAAAAAAAAAATTCCAAAAAAAAAATTTTTTTCAAAAATTTTTAAAAAAATTAAAAAAAAAAATCTCAAAAAAAGTTTTCGAAAAAAAAAATTAAAAAAAAAAAATTTTCAAAAAAAAATTTCAAAAAAAATGAAAAAAAATTAAAAAAAAAAATTTCAAAAAAAAAATTCCAAAAAAAAAATTAAAAAAAAAAAGTTTCAAAAAAATTTCAAAAAAAAAATTTAAAAAAAAAATTTCAAAAAAATTTCAAAAAAAAAATTAAAAAAAAAATTTCGAAAAAAAAAATTTCAAAAAAAAAATTTTTAAAAAAAAATTTAGAAAAAATTTCAAAAAAAAATTTCGAAAAAAAAAATTAAAAAAAAAAATTCCAAAAAAAAAATTAAAAAAAAAATTTCAAAAAAAAAATTTCCAACAAAAAAATTAAAAAAAAAAAATTTCTAAAAAATTTCAAAAAAAAAATTTTCAAAAAAAAATTAAAAAAAATAAAAAAAAAAAAATTTCGAAAAA
Source organism: Chrysolina oricalcia (assembly GCA_944452925.2). Classification (NCBI taxonomy): domain Eukaryota; kingdom Metazoa; phylum Arthropoda; class Insecta; order Coleoptera; family Chrysomelidae; genus Chrysolina; species Chrysolina oricalcia. Next base: position 41,795,448 of record OX101811.2, read on the forward strand.
AAAAATTTTAAAAAAAATTCGAAAAAAAATTTCGAAAAAAAAATTAAAAAAAAAAAATATTTCAAAAAAAAATTTCAAAAAAAAAATTCCAGAAAAAAAAAAAAAAAAATTTAAAAAAAAAAATTTTCAAAAAAAATTTTAAAAAAATTTCAAAAAAAAAATTAAAAAAAAAAATTTCGAAAAAAAAAATTTAAAAAAAAAAAATTTCAAAAAAAAATTTAATTTCCAAAAAAAAAAATTTTTGAAAAAAATTTTTAAAAAAATTTAAAAAAAAATCTCAAAAAAAGTTTTCGAAAAAAAAAAAAAAAAATTTTCAAAAAAAAATTTCAAAAAAAATAAAAAAAAATTTAAAAAAAAAATCGAAAAAAAATTTCGAAAAAAAAATTGAAAAAAAAAATATTTCAAAAAAAAAAAAAAAATTTCAAAAAAAAAATTTTCAAAAAAAATTTTAAAAAAATTTCAAAAAAAATTTTCAAAAAAAATTTCGAAAAAAAAAATAAAAAAAAAAAAATTTCAAAAAAAAATTTCAAAAAAAAAATTTCCAAAAAAAAAATAAAAAAAAAAAATTTCAAAAAAAATTTTAAAAAAATTTCAAAAATAAAATTAAAAAAAAAAATTTCGAAAAAAAAAATTTAAAAAAAAAAAATTTCAAAAAAAAATTTCAAAAAAAAAAATTAAAAAAAAAAAGTTTCAAAAAAATTTCAAAAAATAAATTAAAAAAAAAAAATTTCAAAAAAATTTCAAAAAAAAAATTTTTAAAAGAAAATTTTTTAAAAAAAATTTTAAAAAAATTTCAAAAAAAAAATAAAAAAAAAATATTTCGAAAAAAAAAATTAAAAAAAAATAAAAATAAAAAAATTTCAAAAAAATTTCAAAAAAAAATTTCCAAAAAAAAAATAAAAAAAAAAATTTCAAAAAAATTTCAAAAAAAAAATTTTCAAAAAAAATTAATAAAAAATTTCGAAAAAAAAAATTTAAAAAAAAATTTCCAAAAAAAAAATTAAAAAAAAAAATTTCAAAAAAATTTCAAAAAAAAATTTCCAACAAAAAAAATTAAAAAAAAAATTTCTAAAAAATTTCAAAAAAAAAATTTTCAAAAAAAATTAAAAAAAAAATAAAAAAAAAATTTCGAAAAAAAAATTGAAAAAAAAAATTTTCAAAAAAAATTTCAAAAAAAAAATTTCCAAAAAAAAAAAATTTTTGAAAAAAATTTTTAAAAAAATTTAAAAAAAAATTCTCAAAAAAAGTTTTCGAAAAAAAAAATTAAAAAAAAAATTTTCAAAAAAAAATTTCAAAAAAAAAATTTTCAAAAAAAATAAAAAAAAAATTTAAAAAAAATCGAAAAAAAATTTCGAAAAAAAATTGAAAAAAAAAAAATTTCAAAAAAAAATTTCAAAAAAAAAAATTCCAAAAAAAAAATAAAAAAAAAAATTCGGAAAAATTTTCCAAAAAAAAAAATTAAAAAAAAAATTT